>SJYC01002963.1:0-42589 GCA_006408675.1 Madoqua kirkii | reverse complement strand
GCCTATTTACCACTTCAAGCCAGCTGTCATGTCTCCTAACTCTGGGATGAGAAAAAGGATGACAAAGAGAAAGGATAAGATGATGTGAGATATGTGGGCAGGAGGAGAGGGAGAGGAGGAAGAGGAAAGCCGAAGTAAAAGAGGAATAAAAGCCAGAATATTTAACCTAATTGTTCAATGTAAAGAAATATGCACATAGACAGCTTAATTATATATTTCTTTTCCTGATGTCCTTGTAAGATTGAATTTGTTCAACTGATGTGTCACCTTCTGTGCATTTTTAAATGATTTCTGAATATTATATTACTCTCTCCTGGCACTGCAGCGAATACCCAGAAAAAAAGTTGTGTACAATTGCAAAATTATGTAATGGACACAGTACTGTGTGTAAATATCTACTTAAAATAACCAGTAGTAAAAATTTGGGGGCAACCTGACTGTGCAACAGG
This sequence comes from Madoqua kirkii, assembly GCA_006408675.1. Classification (NCBI taxonomy): domain Eukaryota; kingdom Metazoa; phylum Chordata; class Mammalia; order Artiodactyla; family Bovidae; genus Madoqua; species Madoqua kirkii. Next base: position 42,140 of record SJYC01002963.1, on the reverse strand, counting down.
CATACAACATGCCACAAACTATTTTCAGATGGAAATATAGGGGCCCCAAGCATACATGCATGCTAAGTCACTTCAGTCCTGTCCAACCTTTTGCGACCCTATGAAAAGTAGCCTGCAAGGCTCCTCTGTCCATGGGATTCTCCAGGCAAGAGTAGTAGAATAGAATAGGTTCTCATGGGGATCTTTCCAACCCAGGGATCAAACTCACATCTCTTCCATTTCCTGCTTTGGCATATAGATTCTTTAACACAAGCACAATACAATCTGGTAAGCCCTGGGCCAAGCATGCCAGTCTCCTACTATGCCCTTGGGTTCCTCGATGTGAGTTCTCTTTCTATCTTACTTCAGTTAAAATAGCATCTATTTTCTCCTCCCCACTTTCTGACTCTGGAAGGCAACCAGCCTAAGACTGGAAGCTGCCTATTGAAAGAGTGCAGCTTAAGCACCAAATGCCTGGTAATGTCAGTGACATAGAATCTGTCCCAGATATACTAGAAGAAGATATAAAGCCTTCTCAAGGATGTTATTCATTACTTTTCTTATTTATTTGCTGTTTTGTTTTTATTTATTCATGGACCCTTTTTTTTTTTTTGGTTTTACACTGGTTCTGGTTTATTAGAAAGTTTCAATGCTTTTATGTCAGTGTGAGTTTACCAATTATCATATAAAGACTGACATATCTTAATGTATGTGAGTTTTAATGAAATAACAACAAAAATAGTCCTTTTGAGTGTGCATGTTTGTCCTATGTATTTATTTATTTACATTTTTATTTGATACTGGAATATAGTTGATTCAGTTATACATATATGTGCATCTGTTCTTCTTGGAGAGGGTAATGGCATCCCACTCCAGTATTCTTCCCTGGAAAATACTATGGACAGAGGAGACTGGTGGGCTACAGTCCATGGGGTCAGATACAACTTAGTGAATAAACCACCACATTCTTCTTAGAATCTCTTCCCATATAGGTTATTACAGAATACTGAGTAGAGTTCCCTGTGCTACACAGTAGGTCCTTAGTTTCATTTTTTAGTCTTTAATTTAATTTTTATTTTATATTGGAATGTATTTAACTTACATTGTGTTAGTATTAGTTTCAGGTGTACAGCAATACAATTCAGTTATTCATTTACATATACCTACTCTTATTCTCCAGAATGTAGATGGTTCATTCTTCTCTTTAGAATTTGGATTGCAATGTGGTTTTCAGAATTAAGCTTCATAATGTAAATAAAAATATATGAGTATGAAGAACTTCTGGTTCTAAGAATGTGAAAGGAAAAGCCAGAAATGTCCCACAAAGCAATCCAGACATGTGCAATAAAATGGTGCTATTCAGTCACTAAGCCAGGTCTGATTCTGTGGCCCCATGGAAACTGCAACACGTCAGGCTTTCCCATCCTTCCCTATCTCACAGAGTGTGCTCAGATTCATGTCCATTGAGTCAGTGAGGCTACCTAGCCGACTCATCCTCTGCCACCCTCTTCTCCTTCTGCCCTCAATCTTTCTTGCCATCAGGGTCTTTTCCAGTGAGTCGACTCTTCACATCATGTGGCAAAGTACTGAAGCTTCAGCATCAGTCTTTCCAGTGAATATTCAGGATTGATTTTCTTTAGGATTGACTTGCTTGATCTCCTTGCTGTCCAAGGGACTCAGAATGGCTGCTATCCAAAAGTCTACAAGAAATAAATGCTGGAGAGGGTGTGGAGAAAAGGGAACCCTCTTACACTGTTGGTGGGAATACAAACTAGTACAGCCAGTATGGAGAACAGTGTGGAGATTCCTTAAAAAACTGGAAATAGAACTGCCGTATGACCCAGCAATCCCACTGCTGAGCATGCACACCGAGGAAACCAGAACTGAAAGAGACACATGTACCTCAACGTTCATTGCAGCACTGTCCATAATAGCCAGGACATGGAAGCAACCTAGATGTCCATCAGCAGATGAATGGATAAGAAAGCTGTGTACATATACACAAAGGAGTTTTACTCAGCCATTAAAAAGAATACATTTGAATCAGTTCTAATGAGGTGGATGAAACTGGAGCCTATTATACAGAGTGAAGTAAGTCAGAAAGAAAAACACCAATATAGCATACTAACACATATATATGGAATTTAGAAAGATGGTAATGGTAACCCTGTATACGAGACAGCAAAAGAAACACAGATGTATAGAACAGTCCTTTGGACTCTGTAGGAGAGGGAGAGGGTGGGATGATTTGGGAGAATGGCATTGAAACATGTATAATATCATATATGAAATGAATTGCTTCATATGCAGGATACAGGATGCTTGGCACTGGTGCACTGGGATGACCCAGAGGGATGGTTTTGGGAGGGAGGTGGGAGGGGGGTTCAGGATGAGCAACATGTGTACACCCTTGCTGGATTCATACTGATGTATGGCAAAACCAATACAATATTATAAAGTAATTAGCCTCCAATTGAAAAAAATAAATTTATATTTTTAAAAAAGTCTTCTCCAGCATCATAGTTTGAAAGCATCAATTCTCTGGTGTTCAGCCTTCTTTATGGTCCAACTCTTAACATCCATTCATGATACTGAAAAAAACATACATACTGGAAAAACCATGGCTGTGACCATCACTTTGTCAGCAAAGTGATGACTCTGCGATAAAATATGGGCAGCATTCTTTTATATGCATACTGAATTTGTAAGGAAGAAAAAAAATCCCACACAATGAGAAATGCAGGGCCATCTACTACTAAAACAGTGAACTAATGAGCTGAAGCTGCACTGCCTGAGGGAGGCTGTGTTCTAACAGCTCTTTTGCTCCGACAGCCACATGTGGGGAGCAGCGGAGGCCTTGGGCCCCACGTGAAATGAAAAATTGAAAATGAGGTTCCTGAATTATGTCTGGATTCATATCTGTCTGGCCATTTTGAAGAACAAGAATCTAGGAGAAGTTGCCTATCTCTAACAGGGCTTAGAATACAGAAAATATCTTTTAAGATACTGTAAGCTGAGGCCTGTGCTTCATGCTTATTACATATACACACTCACAGAAAGGGAAAGACAAGAAGGAGAGAAGTTTAGCAGGATCTGCTTTTTTTTAATGTCATAAAACTTGTATTAGTTAAAGAAGCGGGTAAGGACCTTCCTGAGCAAAAGAATTCATATGCAAAGGCTCTGTCACTGGCAGCAACTGGGCATTTTAGGGGAATCAAATGAGGCCCAGTGGAGACAGATGAGGAAGCAAGAGAGAGACAAGAACTGAAGAAACTAGAGGTAGACAGAGTGTGAGATAATACATGCAAACAACTACGAATTATCAGTTGAACAAAACTTGAGAACTGACACATTTGTCCAGTGCTAAATGCTTAAAATTAATGAGTTACTGGAATTTGCCAAGTGAAAAACTGTCAATATTTTAGACACATCTATGGCAAAGGACTACATTTATATCAGTGACATTACTGGAACTCAAACACCAAATTTTAGAGCCAAGACTAATGCTATCGATAGTTCCTGGGGAATTTTCTAGACTTAATGATGCCTTGAACTGACTAGGTACTGTGGTAGGTAGATTGCCTCCCCTAAATATGTCCATTTCTTAATCCCCCAAGCCTGTGAATGTTAATTTACAGAGCAAATGAAATTTTGCAGATGTGATTAAGTATCTTGAGATGGGAATATTATTCTAGATAATCCAGGTGGATCCAATGTGACCACAAAGTGTATGCAAGAAGGAGGCATGAGGATCAGTGTCACAGAGGGAGGTGTGACCAAGGAAGTAGAGACTGGAGTGATGCTATCATAAACAGAATGCAAACAGTTCTAGGAGCTGCAAAAATTGAAGAGCTGAGTCTTCCTCAGAAGTTCCAGAAAGAACACAGTCCTGCTGGCCCACCTGAGACTGCTGACCTCAGGAACTATAAGACAACCCATTTGTATTAAGGCACTAAATTTGTGAAAATTTGTCCCAACAGCCATTGGAAACTAATGTAGGTACCTACACAACGTGAATGAGGGGATAAGGGTAAAGTAATTGCAAAGACTTTTTTTATTTATACTTCATTCCTTTTTATTCATTTATTTTTAACTTTTTATTTTGTATTGGGTTATAGCCAGTTAACAATGTTATGAGAGTTTCAGTTGAACAGAAAAAGGACTCAGCCATACACCTACATGTATCCATTCTCCCCCAAATTCCCCTCTCATCCAGGCTGCCATATAACATTGAGCAAATTTGCCTGTAGAAAATAATAGGTCCTTGTTCTTTATCCATTTTAAATATAGCAGAGGGTACATGACCATCCCAGAGACTTTTTAAATAAATAATATTGATAAAGACACATGCAATCCACAATTTCTACAATTCAACAATAGAACTGTTCTATCGTATAGAGTAGTCACTAGTGGAATGTGGCTACTGAACATTTAAAATATTACTAGTCCTGATCAAGATGAGCTGAAAGTATAAAATACACAATGGATTTTTAAAACTTTACCTGAAAACATGATGTAAAGTATCTCATTAATAATTTTATATTGATTAATGCTGAAATGATAATATTTTGAATAGATTAAGTGAAATAAAATATGTTGATAAATGGATTTCACCAGTTTCTTTTTACTTTTTTAATGTGACCTCTATAACATTTAAATGGGCTTCCCTTATGGCTCAGATGGTAAAGAATCTGCCTGCAATGAAGAAGACCTGGGTTTGATCCCTGGGTTGGGAAGATATTCTTGCCTGGAGAATCCCATGGAGGGAGGAGCCTGGTAGGCTACAGTCCACGGGGCTGCAAAGAGTCGGACATGACTGAGCAACTTCACTTACGGCTCAGATAGTAAAGAATCTGCCTGCAATGCAGGAGGCATGGGTTTGATTCCTGGATCTGGAATATCCCCTAGAGAAGGGAATGGTAACCTCCTCTGATGTTTTTGCCTGGAGAATCCCATGGACAGAATAGCCTGGTGGGCTACAGTCCCTGGGATCTCAAAGAGGCAGACATGAGTGAGCGAGCACACACACAGACTTCACAAATGTTGTTAAACAAATGAGTTCATGTATAATATATGAATACGTGCTACTGCAGGGTGAAAACGAGTATTTTTCACATTTATTCAAACCACCAAAGTGAAGTGTAAGTGTTTTCTCTGACAATTTTTATGTCTAATAGTCTTTGAAATTTTGTTATGAACCATGGTTTTTCAATCTCATCTTTTGTTTTGCATCTCTGGATATGGCATTATTTACCTCTTTCCCAAGCTAAACAAACTTTCCTTGCATTAGAATAATGTATCTGAAAGGATGAAGAATGATTTTGTTCATCTTGGCAAACACTTTAATACTGCTCTCTGTTGCATATATGGCAAGAAAATAAATTGGACACTAATGAAAATCAATAAAATAAATCTGTTCACTGAATAGTAAAAATATTAATAGATATGAATTTTAACAAGTCTCTTATAATTCCAAGCTTTGAAACCTCCTCCAACTGAAATATTTCTTAAATGTGTTCTTGCCTGGAGAATCCCAGGGATGGGGGAGCCTGGTGGGCTGCCATCTATGGGGTCACACAGAGTCGGACACGACTGAAAACGAACAAAAACACTATATTTTGGTGACAATGTTGTATAACTATATAGTAGTTGAATATGTATCATAAAGAAGAAATGAATAATATTAAAGATGACATAGAAATTATGGTTGCAAACAAATTATAGGTATAACCTTGAATAAATGAAAGGTGGGTTTGAAAGTCACTTCCCTGGCAGCCCATTTGTCGATTAAATTTATCTCATCTGTAAAAGTCTGGCACCCAATTATCATTATTCATGTAATGTACAAAGATTCATTCTAAGTGCCACGTCTGTCTCCTCTGCATTTATTCCAAATGCATTTAAAGGACAATTGTTCTTAAAGGATAACTTAAAAATCAGCTTTCAAGTTCTGTTTTCATTTGCAGAATCAAATTAAAATCCAAAGATCTTTTGTTCACAAAGTAAGTCCAGCAGAGATGATTGCAGCATATTTAAAATGTCTAAGTCTTAATTGAAATTATTATAAAATTTGGTCCTGTTGAATGACAAGAAAATTCACGTTCTTCTTTATTAAAGTCCCCAGGAATGGAAAGAACTGAAATTATGTGCTTTCTAATTATAACACAATGTAAAGTACACAACTTTTAATGAAATTATCTTGCCAAAACAGAATTAAGACATTAGACCTAACTTTCAGTTTACCAAAAATGCAGGAGATATAAAAATAAGTTGATGACATAAGAAAAAAAACCATGAGAGATTTCATTGGCAGTCCAGTGATAAGACTCTGATTCCACTGCAGGGGTCATAGGTTTATCCCTAGTTGGGGCACTAAGGTCCTATATGCTATATAGTGCAGTGAAAAAAAGAAACAAATTAGACAAATATGAAACATCAGGTAAGATGTTAGAGAAAACTGGTCTGGTGATTTAGAAGAGTCAATGCCATGGCAAAAATATGATCTCTTCTTCATTACAAGATGTAATAATCTAGTGTTTAAACCTTAAGTACGTTCTAATTTGTAAAAAGAAAATGTAAAAAGTGTTATGTTTGAGGTAAACAGGAAAATTTGCATATAGCCTTGAGAATAATTGCCAATTATTTGAGGAAATATCCAATTTCTTATGTATGACATTGATATTGTGATTTTTTTTTAGTGGAATGCCATTCTAATAAGGAAATTCATATTGAAGTACTTACGGATGAATTATGAACATATGTAACAATTTTTCTTTATATTGAAATTTTTATAATTAAAAAGTTGAGAAAATGAATTTAAAATAATTTCTGACAATTCCTAATATATGTTTTAAGTTCCAGACTGTTTTGCTGAGTTTTAGATGGATATTGTCAGCTTTTCAAACTCTTGATTTAGATTTCAAAGCATGCATGCTAAGTCACTTCAGTCAAGTTCTGACTCTTTGAAACCCCATGGACTGTAGCCTGCCAGGCTCCTCTGTCCATGAGATTGTCCAGGCAAGACTACTGGAGTGCCATTCCCTCCTCCAGGGGATCTTCCTGATTCAGGGATTAAACGGATGTGTCTTATGTCTCTTGCACTGGCATACAAGTTCTTTACCACTAGCGCCACCTGGGAAGCTCTCGATATCAAAGAGGCATCTCCAATTTTCCATTACCAAACATGAGTTTGTGATCTTTCCCTGCAAAACATTTCTATCTGTGGTCTTCCTCATCTCAGATGATAGAAATTTACCTCTTTAGTTTCTTTATGCTAAAAGTCTTTTTTTTTTTAAAGCATTCTTTACCCCATTTCTTCTCTCATCTCATATAAATATGTCAGGAAATCCTGTTGACTCTAAAATCAAAATGCATTTCAAATCTGAGTACTTCTCATCACCTCCACTGCCACTCTTTTGTCCAAGTCATTTTCTTAACTTCTTGCTCAAATTCCTTCCCTGCCTCCCTAACTGCCCTGTTTCCCTCCTTGCCACTTGCAGCCTGTTCTTAACCGGCATCTAGAGCAACCCATGTCAAGGTTCAGTGTGCTTTTAGGCCAGGAACGAAGTTCTGCCATCTTTAACCTAACACCTTCACAGCAGTTTGGGGTTTTGCTGTTTCATAGCCAATTATGAGGAGACCAAGTCCAGCAAAAGCACCTTTAAGGAGAAAACCTGAAAGCTTCATGCATCAATGTCTCTCATGGGCTCTTGGTCAAATTTGGCCACAGGATCACATTTAGCAGTAAAAGAGACTAAGAACCATAGTCTTCCATCAAAGACTAGCAAATGAGTCTAGCAAAAGTCAGAGTATCTGTTACTAAAGAAATCATGGGAAAATATATATTAGGGGCTTTCAGAATTTCCTCAGTTAACTATTCTGGTTACCTCAGCATCTTTGAATTTACTGAATCCAGACCAAAATCCTGGATTTTGTAATGGGCATTTCTCTCCATCATATCTGGATTTGGCTCTTCAAAATCAACCTGTTGACTAACTGACAAGCTGGTTCTCTCTCTTCTAATATATACTGATAGCATAGGAAGAGCTATAACCATATTAGAGTGAGCATATCGAAAAAGGAAAGAATGGCAAACAGAGTCGTCGGTGTTTCATAGCAGTTATCAAAGCCCAAAGGACAGAAATCACACAAAATTTCCTCCCCAGGCTGTGGGGTAGATTACTTGGTTCATCTGTCTGTCTCCCCCTAGCTTCTACCTTTGGGGACTACCTCTTTTATCCACTGCTCACCACAGTCCCTGCTTCAAAATATCTTTTTCCTTTATCCTGTGAGTAACTCTGAGGTAGGGTGAGTGGAGAGTGTTCCCTCTTTGGGGACTAGGCAGCTTCCACAATTCATTTTCTGCCAGTAAAACTGTGGACTCCAGTGCTGCTCTAGGGATCAAACATGAGGTCTGTTATAAGAAGGGTTAATGGTTTCATTGACAATACAAATTTTCAAGGGTTTAGTCCATGTAAAAGGTGGCACACCCAAATATCTCAATAAGCCATCATTATAATGAAGTGGAAGTATTAGTCGCTCAGCCATGTCTGACTCTCTGTGACCTCATGCAGTGTAGCCCGCCAGCCTCCTCTGTCCATGTAATATTCCAGGCAAGAATACTGGAGGGAGTTGCCATTCCCTTCTCCAGAGGATCTTCCCAACCAGGCATTGAACCCAAGTCTCCTGCATTGCAGGCAGATTCTATAATAGTTAGGCCTATATCTTTTAAGTCAAAAACTTTTAATGGCTTCAGGAAGGAAACTGAAATAACAGAAACCAATATATGTCTTTGACCTGATCTTTTTTTTTAATTTTTTAAAATTTATTTAATTGGAGGTTAATTACTTTACAATATTGTATTGGTTCTGCCATACATCAACATGAATCTGCCACAGGATAACTCTAGGTATCATGTTACCTTTTGCTGTTTGAGGCACAGATAGTTATATTTTTTAACTTTGAAAGATCCCTCTGGACTTTCCATCACTTTAACTTTTTAGCTGAAAAGAGATTCTCCCTCTGTATGCTCCTATGAGAATCCTATGTTTCTCTTCATGAAACAAGGCCAATTCTGGTTGGTGTCCATTAACTTCTTGTAGTTACCTCTAGCACCGTTAAGTACCAAGTCTGTGGCCAGGATGGCAGAGTAGTAAGGCTCTGAGCTCACTTCCTCCCATGAACACACCAAGACCACAGCAATTTACAGAGCAGATACTGATGAGAAAGACTGAAGACTAGCAGAAAAGGTCTCCTACAACTAAAAATATAAAGAAGGAGCAAAAGGAAAAAAAAAAAGAAGTATCAGAGAAGTGGGGAAATAAGATTCATACCCCAGGTGTGTGACCCACAATGGAAGAATAAGTGTAATTACAGAGGTTTTCTCCAAGAAGCAAGCGATCTGATCCCTGAATCAGCTCCCCATCCCTGCACTCGAAAGACAAAAGCCTCCAGAACATTTAGTTTTCAAGGCCAGCAGAGCTTACTTCAGAAGAGTCAGAGGGCTGTGGGAAATAGAGACTCACTCTTAAAAGGTGCACACAAACACACATTCCAGGACCCAAGGCAGTGGCAATAATTTGAAAAGAGCTGGAGTCAGGCATACCAATGGATCTTAGAGAGCCTCCCAGAGAAGCAGGAGGCACCTGGAGCTCACCCTGGGGCCATAAGCACTGGGGAGCACATTCAACCACTAAGACACTGGTGCTGGCAGGGGACATTTTGGAACCCTTCCTCTAGCCTTTTAGGGCCAAGACACAGAACTGCACGCCAGCCTGTGGGTACCACTACTAGAATGCCTCAAGCCAAGCAACCCTGCCCACCAGCAGCCTGCGGGCCCACTGAACCCACAGCCACCCAAGACCCAACCCCGTCTACCAGAGGGCTCAGGACCCAGCCACCACACCAGTACACTGGCACTAGCCTTGGAGTCTGCTGGGTTCCATGCCTGCACGCCCCCCCCCACAACCCCACAGGAGACGACTTGGCCCCTGGAACACAGCAGGCCCTCACTCTGCTGTATCAGGACCCATATGATACAGCAATTTCCCTCCTGGATATTTCTATTTTCCCTTCTGAAGAAAAGAGAAAACATTAGCAAGAAAAGATGTATGTATCCCAATATTCATTGCAGCATTATTTATAATGGCCAAGATATGGAAGCTGACTAAGTGCCCATCATTAGGTGAACAGATAAAGAAGAGGTGGTATATAAGTAGGTACATAGATTATATAGCTATAGTACTTAGCCATAAAAAAGAATTAAAGCTTGCCATTTGCGATGACATGGATAGATAGATCTAGAGGGCATTTTACTCAGTGAAATAAGTCAGACAGAGAAAGACAAAGACTGTATGATTTCATTTGTATGTGAATCTAAAGAGCAAATAGACAACCATGCAAAATATAAACAGAGTTATAGGTACAGAGAACAAACAAGTGGCCGTCAGAAGGGGATGAGATGGAGGAGAATAAAAATACATAAGGGAGATTAAGAGGTACAAACTTCTGGCTGCAAAATAAATGAGTCACGAGTATGAAATGTGTAGTTTGGGGAATACAGGCAATACCAATACAATATCTTAGTATAGTGACAGGTCATAACTAGACTTAACAGTGATGATCGTCTTAAATTTTATAGAAGCATTGAATCACCATATTGTAGGTCAGTTATACTTCAAAAACATACAAAGAACTAAACATACAAACTTGTTAAAAGAGAGAGAGGTTTGTGGCTGTTGAAAGTGGGGAGTGGGGAAGGGAGAATTGAATGAAGGCAGTCAAAATGTACAAACTTCTAGTTATAAGATAAATAAGCACTAGGTATGTAATTTATAGCATAATGAATATAACTAACACTGCTCTGTGTTATATATGAAAGTTGTTAAGAAAGGAAATCTTCAATTTTCATCACAAGAAAAAAAATTTTTTCAATTCATTAAATCTTATATGAGATGATGGGTGTTCACCAAACTCAGTAATGACTTCATGATGTTTACAAGGAAAATCATTATACTGTACACTTACAAAGTGCTGTAAGTCAATTTTATCTCAGTAAAACTGAAAAAGGAAATATAAATTAATTCGGCACCAACATATCATGTTATACCAATTAAATTAGCAAACTAAGTCTCCATCATTAGGTGAATGGATAGAAAGATGTGGAATATATATAGACATATAGATATATTACCCAGCCATAAAACAAACTAAAGCTTGCCATTTGCAACAACATGGATGACTCTAGAGGGTGTTATACTTAGTGAAATAAGTCAGACAGAGAAAGACAAAGATTGTATGATTCCATTTATATGTAGAATTTCAAAAAAAAATTCTAGTACTGATTGCTGGTCTAAATTAAAGTGAAAATTGTAATACTTATTCATTATTGTTGACAGTACAACTTGTTATGATTTAGGACTGGATTGTGGAAACATGACTCAAGAACTGTAAAAGGGTTCAATAGAGCAATTGCACTACTGAGAATGTTACTTAAACAGAAATATGGGAAAGAGTACATATGCAAAGATGTTTATTGCATCATTATTTACAAATAATTGAAATCACTCAGTAAGGATGCTGCTAAGTAAAGTGCAATTACTCTATGGAATATAAAATATTAAAATGATAATTTTGAAGGTTATGTAGTATATAGACAACACTTTTCCTGAGTTCAATAAAACAACAAAAAGGCGTAAGTAGCAGCCAACACACAGACTCATTCTGAATTTTGCCATTAATTTCCTCAGAGCTGTTGCCTCAGGAGCACGTGATCTGCCTTCCAGGTTATGGCAACAACAGTTTCAACAGCCATTTCACTACAGCATAATGGTATTCTCCAGTTCCCAACTCACAGTATCTGTGAATTTTCCATCTGCCACTTAGTGCATTTCACATGTAATCAGAGTTTTCATAATAAGAGCCTACTTCCAGGGCCTTTTTTTTTAAGGATTTCTGAACAATTAGAGTTCTAGAAAGATATCCCAAGCACATTGGTTTTTTACAAGAAAAATGTTTTGTCTCTAATAGAAAGGCTTAGAAGTGAGCAAGCCAAGACTGGTAGGGAAGGTTCCAAATACGCTCTAAGTCATTACCATTACCCAGCTACCACAGAGGAGAAAGCAGAGCTTACAGTAAACTTCTTAAAGGAGATATCCAGAAAGTTGTATATATCAATTCCATTTGTGAATCACAGGTACAAACTTAGTCACACTGGCATACCTAATTGAGACAAAAACAACAAACCATAAATAAGGTACTTACTTGCTCACCTAAAACTTTAGTGCTCCATTATTAAAAGAGATAATAGGTACTGATCTTAATCACCATCACCCTTGTACCCATTACTCTACTGAACACTAAAGGTATAATAGACAAAAACTGAGCAAGATATAACCCCTAGTATTACAGAATGACTGGATTTTAGGGGCACCACCTCTAGATTCTATTCAAACTTGTATGAAACATTAGCTCTCATGTAAAATCACTGCTGACTTTGAAAAAAAGAGATGGATAAAAGACACATTCCTGTGAATAAAGGGAGAAGTCAGTCTTGGGCAAAAAATGGAGAGAAATAAAATACTCCTAGAAAAGAAGCATGAGAGGCTGGAAAAGAAGAGGCATTTGCTTGAAGATAAAATGACAAGTGAAAAAGCATATCTCAATACCTGGGAAAAAAAGGTAAATTTGAGAAATTCGGCACCAACATATCATGTTATACCAATTAAATTAGCAAACTAAGTCTCCATCATTAGGTGAATGGATAGAAAGATGTGGAATATATATAGACATATAGATATATTACCCAGCCATAAAACAAACTAAAGCTTGCCATTTGCAACAACATGGATGACTCTAGAGGGTGTTATACTTAGTGAAATAAGTCAGACAGAGAAAGACAAAGATTGTAGATTCCATTTATATGTAGAATTTCAAAAAAAAATTCTAGTACTGATTGCTGGTCTAAATTAAAGTGAAAATTGTAATACTTATTCATTATTGTTGACAGTACAACTTGTTATGATTTAGGACTGGATTGTGGAAACATGACTCAAGAACTGTAAAAGGGTTCAATAGAGCAATTGCACTACTGAGAATGTTACTTAAACAGAAATATGGGAAAGAGTACATATGCAAAGATGTTTATTGCATCATTATTTACAAATAATTGAAATCACTCAGTAAGGATGCTGCTAAGTAAAGTGCAATTACTCTATGGAATATAAAATATTAAAATGATAATTTTGAAGGTTATGTAGTATATAGACAACGCTTTTCCTGAGTTCAATAAAACAACAAAAAGGCGTAAGTAGCAGCCAACACACAGACTCATTCTGAATTTTGCCATTAATTTCCTCAGAGCTGTTGCCTCAGGAGCACGTGATCTGCCTTCCAGGTTATGGCAACAACAGTTTCAACAGCCATTTCACTACAGCATAATGGTATTCTCCAGTTCCCAACTCACAGTATCTGTGAATTTTCCATCTGCCACTTAGTGCATTTCACATGTAATCAGAGTTTTCATAATAAGAGCCTACTTCCAGGGCCTTTTTTTTTAAGGATTTCTGAACAATTAGAGTTCTAGAAAGATATCCCAAGCACATTGGTTTTTTACAAGAAAAATGTTTTGTCTCTAATAGAAAGGCTTAGAAGTGAGCAAGCCAAGACTGGTAGGGAAGGTTCCAAATACGCTCTAAGTCATTACCATTACCCAGCTACCACAGAGGAGAAAGCAGAGCTTACAGTAAACTTCTTAAAGGAGATATCCAGAAAGTTGTATATATCAATTCCATTTGTGAATCACAGGTACAAACTTAGTCACACTGGCATACCTAATTGAGACAAAAACAACAAACCATAAATAAGGTACTTACTTGCTCACCTAAAACTTTAGTGCTCCATTATTAAAAGAGATAATAGGTACTGATCTTATCACCATCACCCTTGTACCCATTACTCTACTGAACACTAAAGGTATAATAGACAAAAACTGAGCAAGATATAACCCCTAGTATTACAGAATGACTGGATTTTAGGGGCACCACCTCTAGATTCTATTCAAACTTGTATGAAACATTAGCTCTCATGTAAAATCACTGCTGACTTTGAAAAAAAGAGATGGATAAAAGACACATTCCTGTGAATAAAGGGAGAAGTCAGTCTTGGGCAAAAAATGGAGAGAAATAAAATACTCCTAGAAAAGAAGCATGAGAGGCTGGAAAAGAAGAGGCATTTGCTTGAAGATAAAATGACAAGTGAAAAAGCATATCTCAATACCTGGGAAAAAAAGGTAAATTTGAGAAGGGATAATTACTATCACTGTATCAAGTGTAATAGACACAGGGTTAGTATACTTTCAAAGAAGGGTGACTTGAAATAGGGGTGCTAGTGGAGATTTTATTTACACCTAACTACATTTGTAACTACAAATGTAACTACATTTTTCAGACCAAATCTCCCTTTCTGTTAATGGCTCCCAACTGTACCTGTGTCCAGACTGTCCTCACGCTGCTGATATCAAATTTATAAGCTCTCCCTAGGGGCTGTCCACTTTGAATCACTAGTGGGCTGAGCATAAAAGCCAGACTCTTTGCCTAAAACTTGGGGTGACATTTAAAGCCATCACAGTTCTAGAGACCACCACTTCATTCCATGACTGGGCTGGGATCTCCGTTTTGATTGCATCACAGCTTAAATTCTTCCTTTGACCAAATAATACTTCTCTCACTCCCATATGAGTGGCTTTCGTGGTCTGATCAACTCATTTTGGAAAGCAGAATTTCTCTCAAAGATTACGTAGTTCTGAAAATGGGTGAGCTTCACAGGTAACAATGCAGTAATTAATACTCTTCCTTTAAGGATCTCACACTGTTCAATGGCTTAACAGATTTTCAAGGCCACAGCTCACCAAGAAATTAGTGTCTGGCAGTAACCGCCAGACATCATATTGCAAGTTTTATAGAATTCTCAACATTGGACCGACAACTTAGCATGGCAACCATCTAAATTTCCCAGTGGACAGAGGAAGAAGTTTAGCTCATCTGTGTGATGACACTCGCCCTCTCCTGGAGTCACGCCAGCTACCTTCCTCCCAGATGTGTCCTTCCTACTGCAGTATGGCTCTCCTTTGCCAGGAGTCTCCCTTCTTTCATTTTTCACTCACTTAATTTAAAATACCACCTCATCATCCTTAGATTAGACTATCACCTCTTTTAAGGAACATTCTCTATTTTTTTTCCTTTGCCATTCAGTGTTTGAAAATGTCTTCCATGACTCCAGCCGCCTGAAAAATTAGAAAATGTGTTTCCTAGTCCAAGAAGGAGCAATCCTATCAAATTTGGAGAATGATAAAGAAAAGAGGAAACCTTCCAGTTGTGGTAAAGCACTCTCATTTATGGTAAGACAAGAGAAATGAATATTAAGTTAACCCCTAGAGGGAACTCAGAGATTTTAGAATAAAATGTAAACACATACATTACAGGAAAAGGTATTTGGTGTGGTACGGATATAATGGGCTTCAAAATACTTTCCAGATCTCGCTCTCTTTATGTCAGTTCTCATTATTCACAGTAGTTATGCTCTATAAAGTTGGAGCAAACACTGATTTAGCAAATACCGAAGCCTTGCTCTGAGGGGAAATAGAAAGTTAAGTTCTTGCAAGGCCAGGTCACATTTTTGTCAACCGATCAATATATAACCTTATTTTGCATGTGGTTTTAAAGACAACTTGTTTAACATAAATTGTTGCTTCAATAATATTGAACTATAGTTCTATAACTATAGCTTGTATCTGAATTAAGCTTATCTTTAAGGAAGCTTAACTAAAACACCTAAGGCACATTTGCAGCTGTCTTGCACTTTGGAACACTAGACAACGCTTCAACTCTACACTTGGGGGACTATTTCACAGTGAAATCATCAACAAAAAAGCACAAAATGGGAAATATATGGCATTACACTGACCAAGGAAAGGTTATTGTTTACTGCATGACAGATGAAACAAGAATGTAGAGCATAGCTTTGTTTTAACCTCCAGGTGGTAATCTGTTGGGCAGCTCAGACTTCTGGGGGCTGAGTGAGAATGATGACTATGTAAGAGCCATGAGGTTGGATTTGGGGTTACAGATAAATTATAGTGAGTAGGCAAATCTAGAAATACAGAAGAGGTTAATAATGAAGATCACCTGTATTCAAATTTAGTTTTGGAATATTCAAGAGAGAACCGAAGACTTGTCTTCTCTTAGTAAGCAACGTTTTCCCAAACTGTTAAATACATTATGCCACCTATTTGTTTACTTCTTCTGGAGAGGTCAAGAGTTTTATGTAGGGATTGTCCAAATCAGGGCAGGGAAGACCCAGAAAGGAATAACAGTTTGTGAAGATGAACCAGATCAGTCACCACATAGAAGATGACGAATACTTGCTGCAATGATATGTGTGTTAGTTGCTCAGGCATGTCCAACTCTTTGTGACCCCATGGACTAGAGCCCTCCAGGCTCCTCTGCCCATGGAATTTTCCAGGCAAGAATAGAGGAGCGGGTTGTCATTCCCTTTTCCACAGGATCTTCCTGACCAGAGATTGAACCCAGGTCTCCCTTTTCACAGGCAGAGTTTTTACCATCTGAGCCACCAGGGATAATTAAAATGGCTGCTACTCTTTAATTTTTTTCATATAAAGGGTTTCCTTTTCTTTTAACGCACCAACAATTCTTATTTTATTTGCTCTAATCTCCTTTGAGAAATACCCTTTGCTTCTATAGCTAAATTTTTTCTTTTAAAGTGAACCTTAAAAAATACTCTTGATTTCCCATAAAAAAGGTAACATGTAGTTTTTTTTTTCAATTGTGATTTTTATTTGCCAAAAAAAGTCTCTTTTTAATAGCACCACACATGACAATAGTGATGCCTACTCACTCAATGACTGTTGCCCTATCTGTCCTTCAGTTTAGGATTTGTGACAAAAACAGAAGGCCATCTCCCCCCTCAAACCAAACACTTTCTCTGATGTCATGGAAAAGAATCTTTCTCCAAGTCCTCACTGGATTTTCCTGTTTAGTGTTTAGCCTAGCAGAACCAAAGCCCACATGTTATTAACCAGATGTTCTGCATAGAATTAGAAACTCTGAAATAATAGACAGCCAAGCCCCCTTAGAAGGAAGCATTCATGCAGACTGATTTGCTCTCTGCTTTAGACCCAAGTCGCGTGAGATTATTTACAACCTATCATTTACTCCCTGAGTGGGAGGAATGCTTCACACATTATCAATAAAGGCAGTGTAATATAAAGCATTCTTCTACTCTCTAACTTTTGGGTTTCAGTTTCCCTCTTCCTCTGAAGGGAAAGGGTAATGCTTAACTGAAAATTTGGCATAAAATTGATTCTTTTTTTAAAAAGTGATGGTAGCAAAAGTAGTAGGAAATGAAGAAAGGGTGAGCAAGAGTGAGAGAGTAAGAGAAGGAGGGCGGGAGAAGAGAAAATATGTGAGCAGGAGGGTTAGTAGTGTCAAATGCTGTTGAAAAAACAAGGGCAACAAGGACTAGCCTAGAAGACTTTTGATTTGAAATCTTGGATTCGTCTTCTTGCTCTAGGAAGACCTTGAGGCAGAAGTGCTGAAAGGTAAAGGAGCATGTTGCGGGTGATGGAGGCCCGCAGCCTGAGTGCGCTCATCACGGGGCCGTGTTGCACGTCTCTATTTTACATAATCATTTTCCAAAGGATAGTTTCTCGTGTAACATACCCTCAAAAATTAATACAAGAATGTGTATGATTCATCTTTCATCCATCTCTCTAATTTTTTAATGCTCTTCAACTCTTTGTCTCAATCAACAGTATCCACTCTTCAAATAACAGGAACAAAATTATTCTGAAAAGGTTTGATAAGGACCTTTGATATGGTAATCCTTTGTTTCTTAGTTGGGTAATTACATTCATTTCTATTAATCTTCATTGTTTATCAGACTGGGGAAATCGACTCGATAAATACAGAGGAAAATTCTCAAATATATACTAAAACTTTTCTGTATGTCCTATACACTAAGAGGACTTCCCTGGTGGCTCAGACGGTAAAGCGTCTGCCTACAATGCAGGAGAACTGGGTTCGATCCCTGGGTCAGGAAGATCCTCTGGAGAAGGAAATGGCACCCCACTCTAGTACTCTTGCCTGGAAAATCCCACGGATGGAAGCGCCTGGTAGGCTACAGTCCACGGGGTCACAAAGAGTCGGACACGACTGAGTGCCTTCATCTCACCTCATACATTAAGAGAATGCTAGAGAATATAAAGATGGACATTGAAGATATCATTACTTGAAATTTTCATTAAAAAATATTCTATCTGGGAAACAAACTTCTACAGATAAAAGGAAGGAGAGGAGGAAGGAAGGAAGGAAAAGAAACAAGGAAGGAAAGAAAGAAAGGCAAAACAAAAAGCCATTTATTTAGAAAAGCAAACCTTGCCTCACTCTTTGGAGTAAATGTTTATGGAATATGCCTGTGAATTATGCTCGCTGTGTACCTAAATGCAAAAGGAATGTGAATAATCTTACAAATGTGGCAGGATTCCCACAAACCCCAGAAACCACACAGCCCAGACAGCTAGAGCTCAGCAGGCTTTCTAACAGGACAGGTTGTTGCAAGAAAGGTCACAATGACCTTACCAATTGCTGAGTCTGTAAATAAGTAATTATTGGATTATAAAGCAAAGAGCGCCACTGATTGCCTAGTCTGAAAATAATAGAAACGTAAAAGAAAATCTGTTCCTTGCCCATACACCAATTCCCTCTTGAAAATATCCCTCAGCTCCCAACACCTTAAGTTGAGACAACAAGGAAAGTTCCATCATTTGCTGAACACGAACTATGTTTCTGACACTTTACAGATATAATTGCAGAGCTCTGTATCTCATTAATACTACATACAAGGGGATTTCTGCCAAGAAGAAATTATTCACAGCTATTATAATAAACACATAGAGCTGTAATGAAGATAAAAAGCATACTGGGCTCAGAACTACACAGGGAAAGGGGCAAGAACACTGAGAAGGTCGGGACACAGTGCCCAGTTAAGGATGAGACTTAATCATGGCAGAAAATGCCCTCCACCCCCTGCAGGCTTGTACATAACAAGTAGCAAATAACTTGCTAGAGATGGATCCCTTGTGACATGCAGCCAGCTGGGAATGGGAACACCAAACACACACACAACACACACACACACACACACACACACACACACACACTAACCCCTAGCATACTGTGTGTGAAAGATGGAAAACAAAAAGATGGAGAAATCAGGAAGGTAGCCAGAAAAAGGAAAAAAAAAAAAAAGGTACATCATGCACACACAAAGAGGAACCAAGATTAGAATGATAGCGGACATCTTCTTACAGAAGTCACACAGAAAACAGCGGAGTCTGTAACTGGGCTGATGTGCCTCCAAGTGAAGTCATTGTGTCTGGGCAGGAGGAGCTGGAGGAGGCCTGGGACCCCAGCCCCATCACTACCCTTCAACTATGGCTATCACTGCCCTAGACACCCCTGACTCTGCAACCCGGACACAGCGCCCGGGCCCTGGCTCACATCCGTATGGGGTGGTCACTGTACCCTGCCCAGGCACTGCGAGGCTTAGTCACTCAGCTTGTCTTCTGGTTGTGGCCCCCTCAGTGGCAGCTGCTGGGGTGGCTGGAGCCCCTACTCACTGGAAGACCAAAGGAACAGATCGATGTTCAGAGGCAATGAATTGGTGCTCTGCTGAGCCCAGACATGCATGCAAATTTCTTACTCCCAAGACCTTTTTTTTTTAATGGCCCTAGTTTTTCCAGATGATGTTTATCTGACCTAGGCCTCAGGCTTGAGCACCAGTATTTTCAGTAAATCTGTCCTATTGATTCTAATTTCAGTCAGGGTTAACAATACTATTCTGAAAGGGTAAAAGAATAAAAAGAAAGTGAAAATGACATAAAAAGTCAAAAATTAATAAGCAGAATAAATAGTCAATTATTTATATTTGCCAGAAATTTCATATATACAAAATACATTTAATAAAACCCATTTGTGTGGGTTTCAGCAGGATTACAGATGATACTTTTGAAAGAGAATGTGACAAAATAATAGCTATGTCTGGGTAATTGCAGAGACAAAGTGTTTCTCTGCTTCTCTATATTTTTTGCCTCTTTCCAAAGCAGGTTTATAATTGCTAGTTTATAATCAGAAAAAATAAATTTAAAAACACAAAGAGAAGAATGTGCCTTCTAAGTATTCTTATACACTTAAGCATGAGGAACTTACTTCTGCCTTGGAGCAGGTCCTTTACAAGTAATCCAGGTGGCAGGGGTACACTGCTAAACAGCACACAAAGATGCGAATCAAAGAGGAAAATCACCTTAACTTTGTCTGAGTTTGGAGCTACCAAGATCCCAAAGTTGGCATATGCACAACCAGCAACTCTTTCAACCATTCCTAGAAGCGGACATCATTGGACAACTGGCTTCACTTTGGACTGCCTACGTTACTAGAAAACTGCCCATTCGAAGTTGATACCATGATTCCATTCTGTTCCTATTTGTTTGACCCTTGAATCCACTGGAACATCTTCATTTAAACGAGCTGTCGCTGAGGAATGGAGGACACAAGTTCAGGGTCAGTCTTTGGCTCTTACATTGATTCAGTCACCCAAGGACTTCAAGCGCAATTGTACAGGAGTATAAATTAGAAACTTATATAAAATAAATTCAGAATCTTTCCACCTACCTCCCCAAGTTCTAAATCAATATAATACCATTTTGTAAACTCGCCAAGTTTATCCTGTAGAGATGTTTTGGTTTAAAGGAAATGAGCCAACATTTTAAAATGGGTTATTTCCGGTGAGAATGCAGAAATCCATACTCTCTGAACCCACTGGTTCTAATGGTAAAACTTAGCCAGGTAAAACAAGTAGTTAGGCACAGTCAAACTCATTCCGTATTACCTTTCAGTTCAGTTCTATTCACTAACTTGGTTGTGCCTGACTCTCTGTGACCCCATGGACTGCAGCGCACCAGGCTTGCCTGTGCATCACCAACTCCCAAAGTGTGCTCAAACTCATGTCCATTGAGTCAGTGATGCCATCCAGCCATCTCATCCTCTGTCTTCCCCTTCTCCTCCTTCCTTCAGTCTTTCCCAGCATCAAGTTCTTTTCCAAGGAGTCAATTCTTCACATCAGGTGGCCAAAGTATTGGAGCTTCAGCTTTAGTATCAGTCCTTCCAATGAATATTCAGGACTGATTTTCTTTAGGATGGACTGGTTGGATCTCCTTGCAGTCCAAGGGAGTCTCAAGATTCTTCTCCAACACCACACTTCAAAAGCATCAATTCTTTGGCACTCAGTTTTCTTTGCAGTCCAACTCTCACATCCATACATGAAAAAACCATAACCTTGACTAGATGGGCCTTTTTTTGACAAAGTAATGTCTCTGCTTTTTAATATGCTGTCTAGGTTAGTCATAACTTTCCTTCCAAGGAGCAAACTTCTTTTAATTTCATGGCTGCAGTCACCACCTGCAGTGATTTTGGAGCCCAGGAAAAGAAAGTCTGTCACTGTTTCCATTCCATTCCACTGTTTCCATCTATTTGCCATGAAGTGATGGGACTAGACGTCAAGATCTTCATTTTTTGAGTGTTCAATGATAAGCCAGCTTTTTTACTTTCCTCTTTCAATTGCATTAGGAACATTTTATTGCCAAGCTGTTATAGGCCATATGAGTTTATAACATTTGATTATATCTTCAGGAGTGTGTATTCCTTGCTGATGAAAACAGTGTATTATCTACAGAAATAAACTAAAAGGACTGGGATAATAACATGCTGGTAAAGATCCTAGGATAGATTATTAAGTCAGAGGAATGATTGAAGTGAGACCTCAGAATCTTTGAGCTACAAAATGTGCTAGGGATTACATTAGGCTTATGAACTATTTTATTCCATTTGCTATTTGTAATGATATGGGTATTATTAGTATTATTAATTACACTTTATAGATGAGTTTTAGAGAGAGAGAGTACTTTTCCATAGCAACAGAGGTTAAGAGGGCAACTCTTCATTCTTTATGCTATGAGCCACAGACTTGGACAACGGAAGGAAAATGTGGACTCAGACAGAATGTCTTTCAACTATCATATGCTGGAATTTCTCCATGTTATAAGAATTTGAGGTGTTTTGTTCTCTATTGCATCGATTTTATCTGAGTACTAAACAAGACTCTTGCATCCTGAAAAAGTTAGCACCCTATAATCTAAGGGCTAGATAATCATAGGATAGCAAAGCCAGAAAGAATTTAGAAAACATCCAGTCCAGTCATTTCCAAAACTCTTACTTTTGGAATAAGAACACCTCAAACAAAGTTTTACCCAGAAGACCCACATATTTAACAGATAACTATAGGGCTTCCCTCACTGTTGTGAAGTAGAGTCTAAATCACTAGCATTCATATCCCTTCCTCAGTAGCTCCTATAAAGGAGGCTTCTGGTGTACCTCTCAGAACCATGAAGGAGAAGGGAATACTGGAAAAAAAAAAAAAAAGTCCTAAATAAACCTAGTATTATCTGAAGAGAGGATCTAAAAAGTCTCAGATCATACAGAAATTCAGTGATCAGAGTGGAAAATGAAAGAGCTCAGGCTACAGCTGAGACATTGACTCAGCGTGAAAGACAAGGAAAACAGTAATAACCCCTGCTCTGCCAATCTCCCAGGGCTGTGGTGAGATATAAGATAGTGCAGTTTAATATGGAAAGGTTGAGAAAAGAACGCTCAGGTTATTATTATCTTATTATTTTTTAATGTGAAAAGCTCTGCAGTCCAGCTATGCACTATTTGCATCACTCAGCAGTGTGCTTGATAAAACTATTAATTCATCATCTCTGACTATTATATTTTGAATTTTCAGTTCATATGCGTGGTACTTCCCTTTTCTATAGCCAATAATAAAATAAAGTGATCAGAACCTGTGATATACCAGCTACTTCTTTCAGAGGCCCCACAGTTCCTGCCACCTTGAAAACTGCATCTAAGTTTCTGAAAAACCTGGCCTGGCCAATCTGTCCCTTATCTTCTGCTTGCACTGCAGGCGCTATGAGGAGCTGTTTGATGGGCCCAGTGGCAGCCTGGCTCTTCCCAGCAGAGAAGGGCCTGTCAGCGTCTCACTGCCCCCGGCTCCACTCCAGTGAGTCAGCCTCTCCACCACCCCCTCTACCTCCTGGCAGCTGGAACTGAAGGCTGGGAGTTGGTGGCCAACTGCGGCGCCTGGCTGTTCTGTCTGCCACTAATGACCGCCCTCGCTGAATCAGGGCTCCATCGCTGTACCTTCCCTTCAAAAAGGTCCAAGTGAAAAGAAAGGAAACGCCATTCTGACCTCTGACCTACATTCCTGCCCAAGTGTACAGTGCTGTTTTTGACTATTTTCCTGTGTTTAATAGGCATTAGCAGACTGAGTGTAGAAGCGGGCAGGTGACCTTCTTCAGGCCTATTAAACTAACCCTTGAATTTGGAAAAGAACTCTGCTACTCTGACCTTGCTACTCTGGAAAAGTAAAGAGAAGGGTAAATGTAGGCCTGGCTGCTGTTCACTACAATAAAATATAAAACGTAACACTTCAGAAGTAAGGCATTTTTAAAACCTTTGGGATTTAACAACCCTGCCTCTGGTGTTCAGTCACCTTTTCTATGGTATTCAAAGTTTGATTAGAAAAATCAGGTTCAAAGACTGTACTTGGTAGTGACTTTAACTGCCCCAGAGTTTTGCATCTGTGGACTTCCCTGGTGGCTCAGACGGTAAAGTATCTGTCTATAATGCAGGAGACCCGGGGTTGATCCCTGATTCGGGAAGATTCCCTGGAGAAGGAAATGGCAATCCACTCCAGTACTATTGCCTGGAAAATCTCATCGACAGAGAAGCCTGGTAGGCAAAGAGTCGGACACAATGAGTGACTTCACTTTGATTCACTTCACTTTTTGCATCTGTAAATCCATCAGGGAACACAGGCTCAGATAACACCTCATAGCTTCCTAAAGGTAGTGCCATATTTCTCTCTTTTGATCATCATTACAAGCCAACCTTGGCACCTAGTATTATTTCAATTAGAGAAATGAAAAGATCAAGCTCAGAGAGGTGACAAGACTTTCCAAGTTTGCACAGCAAGGGCCCACTTCTCCCCTGTCAACTCCTGGTGCTAACACTGCATCTCTTTTCATCTCTAAGGCCTTCCATGTTTGTTTGTATGTTGCACAATTCTAAGGAGGCATCCCATCCTGAAGTTCAGAGTTCATTGTTCAGAGGAAGTAGGTTTATAAACATATCTTGGGAAAAGGGCACTTTTCCCTAATTATTCTGAAGATGCTGCATCTGCTACTGTTGGTTCCACATAATGTCCTTTGCCTCCTGTCTCTTAGCTGATACCTCTCTCCTCTGTAGAATTCTGCATGTTCATCCATTGATAACTGCTTTGACTGCAGCTTTGCAGGAAATTTTACCTCATGAGGGTTCTGTGAGTCCCTCCTTGAGAATCAGCAGCTCAAACAAAAATAGTGCACAGCGACAACAACAACAAAAATTAAATAAAATACAATAAAAATGAAAACACGTTGTTTACGTTCTGAACTTCTTAAGGAAAAAAAATGAAGAGGATGCTAGGATTGGATGCCCAGCGACCTGCCCCTGCCCCTGGCCTGGTCTGCACCCCTGATTGGAGCTTGCAATCCAATCAGGGTGGCATGACTTCTCTCCTTCCTACCTGTCCCAGTCTCTTTCCCTTCTCCACCAGTTTGGTTCCCCACAATTTAAAAATCACTATTTTCTTAAAACTGTTTATATCAACACACTTGTTGGCATGGATATTAGGGCAAGTGCATAATGGCTGGACTGTTTAAAAAATAATCGAAAACAATTTAGATGATACAAACAAACATTAACCCTTCATGAGATATATGGTCTCCTTTCCAAGAACTGCAAAATGGGGTACAAAATAAGAAGCTCTTATAGAATGAGGAACAAGGAAGAGACAAATGAAATAACTGCTTGGCTGGGGTAACAGTCAACCTTTTAGGGGGTGAAAGGGCCAGAGTTAGCTGGGCATTTGGAGACTGGCTGATGGAGATATACTGCATTTCTGTTCAGGTGGACCATATATAGGGAAGGCAAAGTTATCAAAGTTTTGGTTTTGCTGAATGGGCAGGAATGGCTCCAAATGGGGTCTAGGAAGTTACTTCAGCACAACTAGTATGCATACCTCTTTCTAGAAAGACGTGGCACTTACGTGGCACTTGGGACAGCAAAAAACTCCCAGACTTAAGTGCTTGAAACAGGGTTTGGGGGTAGGGTGGGGTGGATAAGGAAAAGCACAGCCTGTTCTGGCCTTTCAGACTTTGTGAGGGGGTGGTCACTGCCTTTGTGTTCCTTTCCTTTTGAGAGTGCCATTAACTGCCAGATAACTGGTTCTTTTCTTTCCACTTTTCACTGTTACTCATATGAGTGATATTTCCTTTTGCTTTTCTTTCACACTAACTTTTCTCCAAACATTTTCTTTTCACTCCTTTTTTCTCCCTTTTAGTCTGCCAAGATAATTCATCATTTCTTCCCCAGGAAAGTACACCTTCCTTTACCCAATCCTTCCCCTTCCATCTTGTGATTTATGGACATCTTCGTTCTTCACTTTTTTTTCCTTGGAAGTTATTTAAAAGAATTTTTTTTTTCTTTAAGAGTATGTTTGCTCTTTAAGGCTCCAGTTTTTGTTTTTGTCTCCAAAGTCTGTTCACAAATGCCAGGCAGTTTGATACAAATAAAACAAGTTACCAATTGTTTTCACAACAGTGAAAGAATAGACCATGGAAGCTGGTTAATGGAAGCTGCTGGGACAGAGACCCTGCTGGAACTCTCCTCCTAATCTTTTCTGATAAACATGCCTTACAGGGAGATAAGAGAAATCAAAGGCTGCCGTCTGAGCCCTGTAGTTTTGAAGTTGGCCAGTGTGGTTCCTGGTAGATGCCATTTTAACTCCCTTCCAGATAAAAAAAGTCTGAGCCTCAAAATCAAATATTTCCTCGCTATTCCCCCAGGCTCCCTTGTCAAACCCTCGACTGACTGAAAGCACCAAGCACATTGTGAAACAAAATCTTTTGACCATAGGAGAATCAAGGAATATGCTCCCTGGAGAACAGGTATGGTTTTATGCAAATGAGCAGCTAACATCTTCAGTGTAGCTTGACTTTATTTTATGCCTTAACTGGGTTCCCCAAAAGATTAATGAACATGAATATTTATGGGGTGAATCATATTTTGTCATAGTATGGCACTGTAACTATGGAAGTCTAATACAAACGTTAAAGAAGATTAGAGGCCAAATTTAAATACCATAGTATGCAATTTAAAAAAGGCTGCCTTGGTTAATTTACAATGATATATATTTATTTCCATCATGTCAAAGCCCATGAAAAAGCAATCACAGACCATGTAGATTATCTTTAGGCATTCATGAAAATATACATAGTAAAATAAATCATTCTAAGACTCCCTACTTCATCTTAGCTCCAAGAATTCATTTTAGCTCAAAGAAACAAAGACTACTTAAATTACTTAAATACCTCCTAGAAGTTCAACAGACTGTCAAATATACAATATAAATATTCTATTTTGCTTATTTATCAGTGACTAGAACTCCAAGGCCATAAATAAGTAAAGCCAATCACCTAAAGGCCCTAACTACAAAACAAATTTCCATAAAACACTGTAAGGCAATCAGATAAATTACATTTTGGCAAAGAATTTTGAGAAATATTATTTCTAGAAAATCATAAGGAAGATACGCAGCTTAAGTATAACATCGAAATCAAAGCAGGAAGTAAGCAGTTTAGTTAATCTTTTCTTCTAAATCATCACACTTTTTCCCCCCCTCAAATGATCTCAGGACCACCAAATTTATTGTCAATAGCCCTAACTTTGTAGGAATTGTTATTTTTTAAATGCTTTGATTTCTTAATTTAAGGTAGATGAAAATGGTGCTGGCTAGGGGACTTTTTAAACTAAATAGTCTCAGAAGATCTGATAAGATGATGAAATGATGAGAGTTCAAAAAGACATGACAGAATGGGAAAAAAAAATTTTAAAGAAATTGAAGTAGAATTAGAACATGATGCAAGTGTCCTTGAAGACAGGAACTCAGAGAACGACTCTTCATGTCTAGTTGAATGCTTAGATGGGTGATCTTTTGCAACAGTTGATAAGTTTATTTTCTTACTGAACCTTTAATCTTAGAGAGCTCTAGACTTACAGAAAAACTGTAAAGGTAGTACAGAATTCCCATGTACCTACACTTAATTTCCTTTGTTATTAATATCCTACATTATGAATGTGAATATGAAGTCTCTCAGTCATGTCTGACTCTTTGCGACCCTATGGTCTGTAGCCTATCAGGCTCCTCAGTCCATGGAATTTTCCAAGCAAGAGTACTGCAGTGGGGTTGCCATTTACTTCTCCACAGGATCTTCCCAACCCAGGGATCGAACCCAGATCTCCCACATTGCGCGTAGACACTTTACCATCTGAGCCACCAGGGAAGCTTTACGTTAGTGTGGAATATTTATTTGTTAGAAAGATTGAATAAACATCAATAATTTATGAGTAACTAAAATCCCAACTTTATTTAGACTTCCTTAGTTTTTATCCTAATGTCTGTTTTCTGTTCCAGAATGCCATTAAAATACAAGGTTATAATTAGTTGTCATGTCTCCTCAGGCCCTTCTCATTTGCGGCAGTCTGTCCTTGTTTCTGACGATCTGGCAGTTTAGAGGTGTACAGGTTTCCCCAGCCATTCAAAAGCAGACATTCTATGAAACATTTTATAATTTGAAGTGGTGTAAACTGGAGAGGCAATTACCCATGGGCAATTCCCTTACATCTTACTAACATGTGCACAAAATAATCAAGATAAAGCACAGAACAGGCACAGTTCAAAGCATGTCTGCCTGAGATTGAGCTGCTGAGTGTAGTTCCTGACAAAGGCTCTTGGCGGTGCCACTCTTCCTGCTGGCTGCAGAGCAAACACTGAACACTATTTTTGCTTTCTTGCCTTTCACTGTAAAAAGGAAAATGCTCTTTCCTTTAGCAAAAACAGATACTAATGTAGGTCTTTCTTAAAAGAAAAGGGGCATCAAGCAAACTGTCAAAAAGTGGAGCACACCTGCACTGTGATTAGGGTTTTTGTAGAATGACTCTCAACTGGGATTTGTGGGGTGATTTTCTCCTGATTAGACTGGAGTTAGTTATAGAATTTGTGAAGGATAACCAATAAAGACAAGTATCAGTTACACCATATTCTCCAGAGTACATATTAACAGCATGTTTATCACTGCCATCAAGTAATCCACATGGATGAGATAGTGTTTGTCAGTTTTCTCCATATTAATGTTACCCTCCCCCAACTGCTCAGTAGTAAAGAATCTGCCTGTCAGTGCAGGGGACCCAGATTCGATCCCTGGGTCTGGAGGATCCCCTGGAAAAGGAAGTGACAACCCTCTCCAGTATTCTTGCCTGAAGAATCTCCATGGACAGAGGAACCTGGCGAGCTATAGTCCACTGGGTCACAAAGTGTCGATACCACTGAGCCACTGAACAACATTCCACAAATGCACACTGTAATTTTTGTGCAGCCAAGACTTACAATGTGGGAAGTTGAGCTCCATTCCATTAAAGGCAGAGTTTCTACATCAATTATTTGGACTTCTCCTGCATGGCAGATTTGTCTCATCTCTGCTATTTATGTGTTTTCATTCAAATATTTGCTTATATCAATATAAACTCACACATATTAATATTTCACTTTGTCTTATAATCTAATATTACTTTTTTTTATGGCTCAGACTGCTCCAGACTTGGCCATTGGAAGTGTTTTCAGTTGGTTCCTATGTCCTTCAGGCATATCAGTATCATTGTTAAGTTTCATTTGTTTTGTTTTATTTTTAAGCACTTCCTTATTATCTGGCTCTGTAAGATGCTCCAGATCCATCTAGCATATTTCCTTCCTCAACACTAGAATCAGTGCCCTTTCACTGGATAATGGTACTAGAAATCACAAGGCACTAAGTGTGCTCATTGCTACTGGAAGGGGCAATATCTTTTAGGTACTGACACAGCAAAGTTGTATGTATGTATGTACTTTAACCTTATATATGTATATCTACATAGATTTACATATGTGCCTATGTTCAATTAAACATGAGTTTACACTGATGTTTGTAACTCTGGCGGATTATGACATGGGTCATTCTAACTTCTTCTCACTGTTTATCTATACCCTCTACTCCAATAGTGAAAGATCTGACTCACGGTGACTACCATGCATTCACTTAATTGTTCATTTTCAGTGTAATGAATAGCCGTTTGGATTGGTAACCCATGCCCCATTAGAAACAACTTTATTAACTATAATTTGGCTTATGTTCAGTTTCTTTTGCCTTTAGCTTTATAGACTCGGCTCATTTTCAATGAGGTCATCACTTCCTCCACCTTCATACTTTTCATACATTTTTAATACAGTTAGTTTGTTTTGTCACATGCTGCATTATGTCATGAGTTCACCTAACCTCCTAAATAATTTTTACATTTGCATATTTTAAGGAACACTGTGCATAAATTTCTATGGTTCGGGATAAATGCATAGTGTCATGTGTCAACTATTACAGTATCATTAGATGAGACTTCCCTAAGTCTCTTCCTTAAGACTTCCCTGTTCAGTCCTCCTCACTCCTCCCAACCCCCAAGCAATCACTGAACTTTCTACCATCTCTATAGTTTTGCTTTTTCTAAATGAAATATAATTTTAATTATGCAGTTTGTAGTCTTTTTACACTATTTTCTTATACTTCAGTTCAGTTCAGTCGCTCAGTCATGTCCAAGTCTTTGCAACCCCATGAACCGCAGCACGCCAGGCCTCCCTGTCCATCACCATCTGCTGGAGGCTACCCTTAGTTATATGCATTTCAGTTCTTTTGTGGGTGTTGTTTTGTTTTTTTTTTCTGGCTTTTTAACTCATTTATTTTCATGGTTAATGAGAAATTCATTGCAATTTTTTCCTTGTTTCTGGGTAAGCTGTTTCCCATTTATCCTAGCTCCTTTTAAGATTTTCTCTTTTGTTTTCTTTGGTTTGAATATATATGATAATATTTAGATGTTGCTTTTTTTTCACATCTATGTTGCTTACTACTCTCTGAGCATCCTGAAACATTAGTTCGGTATCTGGAAAGTTCTCATCCATTATATTTCAAATATTTTTTGTTCCATTCTTCTTTTTTTCTGTTATTCAAATTATAGATGTTATACCTTTTGAAACCATTTTATGTTTCATGAATGCTCTGGGTTTTGTTTGTCTTTTATTCCTTTTTTCTTTGTATTTCATTTTGGGAATTTGTGCTGACATATCCTCAAGCTCACTGATATTTTTCATCAGATATTTCAAATCTATTCTTCATTTTTGTTAGTATTTTTTATTCCTAGCATTTCCTTTTGGCTCTTTGTTAAGGTTCCCAAATCTCTGCTTACAATGCCCATCCATTCCTGTATGTCATCTACTATTTTCATTAGAGCTTTATATTAATCACAGTGAACTTACTTTCCCAGTCAGATAATCCCAACCTCTCTCTCATATCTGAATCTATTTTTAAGGATTGCTTTGTGGCTTCAGACTGCTTTTTCCTGTCTTTCAGCATATCTTGCAGTATGTTTCAGAAATTGAGTCATGTGATGTTTGACCATATAGTGTTAGAGTTTATGTTAACCTGTTTAGGAGTTGGGCTGTATTTAATATTTGGTGAAACTGTTAAGTGTCAGAGATTTCAAATTCATCTGTTGTCCTTGTTTTTGTGTCTCTGTTGACTGGGCTTCCCTTTTTACACCTCAGAAGGAATCTGTATCTTGAGTCTTTTTCAGCTGTAATCCACTGATGTTATACTGGAGCCCTCCTTGGTTGTAGTCAGGTGTGAAAAAGGAGACGTGTTGTATAATTTTAGGTTTACATTTTAGTGGACCTGTTCTTAATAATCACAGTTGTCAATCCAGTAGAACAGTTTTTCTTCCTTTAGATGAGACAAGAAGATCAGAGCGGCCTGGACTAGAAGGAATGGCTTTACCCCAGGTGGGTTAAAGTTTTGGTAAAATCTTTGCTCCTGTAGGCTAAGAACTTTTTATGAACAATGCTCTGACTTATTCCACAATGATTATTCTCATTTTTTGCTTGCTAGAGAAATTTACCTTAAGAATCTTATGGGATTTCTGAATACAGACTCATAAATATGTGTCCCTCACTAAGACAGTCCCTAGGAAATTATTCTCATATTAGTCCAGACTCAACCTCCAGCAATTTGTCAAAATTAGCATTTAAGTGTTCTTACTAGCTAATGGTTCTAGTAGCTTGTACTTCATGTAAGTAAATCTTAGCTATTACTCTCTGGGTTGTCCTGTCCTCCAGATTTAAGGGTAAAAGTTTGCCCTATGGTCTCAGTTTTCTACTGGGCATTAGAAAAATCATTGGTTTTCAAGATTGTTTTCAGCATTTTCTTATTGTAATGATGGAAATGTTGACTTCTAATTTCTTTACAAGTCAGAGCTGAAACTGAAAGTCATTAAATTCAATTTTAATGTATTAATATTAAAAGCGAGGCTCTTGTGGTATATCTAAATGAATTTTTTTCTTAGAAGAAAAAAAGTTCTTTTTATTTTGAAATTTTTCAACTCCTCCCTGGAATTATGGAGTCCTTGAAACAACAGTAGATGATATGATCTTCCATATGTATATTGGAGGAGAAAACATTGTCAGTGTTTTAAAGGATTAAGTCACTCTACTTATTCTGTTTTAACTATGCATGAGGTTAGTGTGGTTGGTCATGACCAGTAAGTTTACGAATTTCTATCAAATAAATCACAGCAGTGTGCCCTTTTGCTTACCTACCTCAATTTCTAATGCCTTAGAAAAGGACTCACCAACATGAGACTGTAATAAATGTTGGCTTGATCAATAGATATATGAGATGCTCCTAAGAAGTAGAGTTGACGTTAATGGCTTCCTAGACACATCAGTTGTCCTTCAGCTTCAGATAAATTAACTTGTTCTTCTATATATATCTACTGCATTATGTCAAACTCCTTTCAGACAGATGCCCTCAATGTAGTTTCTCAAACAACTATCCCCCTTCTTCTCCTTCACTGACCACTCAATATCCACCATAAAATCTGTAAAGAATGACCTCTCTTAAGGATAAAATAGAGATGTGTGTGTGTGTACACACACACACACACACACACACACACACACACTACTTGATCTAGCTACCAAGGTTCCATTTTAATTGCATAAGCTTTTGCAAATGCTAACTTCCATCAGTTCATTCTGTGTTTTAATACCACCATCTCTCCTTAATCATTGTGAGATATTGTCTTAGTTTAGGCTGGTATACAAAAATACGGACTGGGAGGCTTAAACAACAAATATTTTTGTTTCAGTTCTCGGGGCTAGAAGTTCAAGATCAGGATGCAGAATGATCAGGTTCCTGGTGAAGGTCTTCTTCCTGCTTTCTTATTGTTTCCTCACATGGCAGAGTGAGAGAGCTGTTCTTTTTTCTTCCTTTAAGGACAATGATTGGCCTTGGAATATGAAATGAAGCTGGGCAAAGGCTAATAGAGTTTTGCCAAGAAAATGCACTGGTCATAGCAAACACCCTCTTCCAACAACACAAGAGAAGATTCTACACATGGCCATCACCAGATGGTCAACACCGAAATCAAATTGATTATATTCTTTGCAGCCAAAGATGGAGAAGCTCTATACAGTCAGGAAAAACAAGACCAGGAGCTGACTGTGGCTCAGGTCATGAACTCTTTATTGACAAATTCAGGCTTAAACTGAAAAAAGTAGGGAAAACCACTAGACTTTTCAGGTATGACCTAAATCAAATCCCTTATGATTATACAGTGGAAATGAGAAATAGCTTTAAGGGCCTAGATCTGATAGAGTGCCTGATGAACTATGGACAGAGGTTCCTAACATTATACAGGAGAAAGGGAGCAAGACCATCCCCATGGAAAAGAAACGCAAAAAAAGCAAAATGGCTGTCTGAGGAGGCCTTACAAATAGCTGTGAAAAGAAGAGAGGCAAAAAGCAAAGGAGAAAAGGAAATATATAAGCATCTGAATGCAAAGTTCCAAAGAATAGCAAGGAGAGATAAGAAAGCCTTCCTCAGTGATCAGTGCAAAGAAATAGAGGAAAACACCAAAATGGGAAAGACTAGCGATCTCTTCAAGAAAATTAGAGATACCAGGGGAACATTTCATGCAAAGATAGGCTCGATAAAGGACAGAAATGGTCTGGACATAACAGAAGCAGAAGATATTAAGAAGAGGTGGCAAGAATATACAGAAGAACTTCAAAGGAGATCTTCATGACCAAGATAATCATGATGGTGTGATCACTCACCTAGAGCCAGACATCCTGGAATGTGAAGTCAAGTGGGCCTTAGAAAGCATCACTACAAACAAAGCTAGTGGAGGTGATGGAATTCCAGTTGAGCTGTTTCAAATCCTGAAAGATGATGCTGTGAAAGTGCTTCACTCAATATGCCAGCAAATTTGGAAAACTCAGCAGTGGCCACAGGACTGGAAAAGGTCGGTTTTCATTCCAATCCCAAAGAAAGGCAATGCCAAAGAATGCTCAAACTACTGCACAATTGCACTCATCTCACATGTTAGTAAAGTAATGCTCAAAATTCTCCAAGCCAGGCTTCAGCAATACGTGAACTGTTAACTTCCAGATATTCAAGCCGGTTTTAGAAAAGGCAGCGGAACCAGACATCAAATTGGCAACATCTGCTGGATCATGGAAAAAACAAGAGAGTTTCAGAAAAACATCTATTTCTGCTTTATTGACTATGGCAAAGCCTTTGACTGTATGGACCACAATGAACTGTGGAAAATTCTTCAAGAGATGGGCATACCAGACTACCTGACCTGCCTCTTGAGAAACCTGTATGCAGGTTAGGAGGCAACCGTTAGAACTGGACATGGAACAACAGACTGGCTCCAAATAGGAAAAGAAGTACGTCAAGGCTGTATATTGTCACCCTGCTTATTTAACTTGTATACAGAGTACATCATGAGAAATGCTGGACTAGAAGAAGCACAAGCTGGAATCAAGATTGCTGTAAGAAATATCAATAACCTCAGAAATGCAGATGACACCATCCCTGTGGCAGAAAGTGAAGAGGAGCTAAAAAGTCTCTTGATGAAAGTGAAAGAGGAGAGTGGAAAAGTTGACTTAAATCTCCACATTCAGAAGACAAAGATCATGGCATCCAGTCCCATCACTTCATGTGAAATAGATGGAGAAACAGTGGAAACAGTGTCAGACTTTATTTATTTGTTTGTTTGTTTGTTTGTTTGTTTGTTTTTGGCTCCCAAATCAGTGCAGATGGTGATTCCAGCCATGAAAGTAAAAGATGCTTACTCCTTGGAAGGAAAGTTATGACCAACCTAGATAGCATATTCAAAAGCAGAGACATTACTTTGCCAACAAAGGTCCATCTGGTCAAGGCTATGGTTTTTCCAGTAGTCATGTATGGATGTGAGAGTTGGACTGTGAAGAAAGCTGAGCACTGAAGAAATGATGCTTTTAAACTATGGTGTTGAAGAAGACTATTGAGAGTCCCTTAGACTGCAAGGAGATCCAACCAGTTCTTTCTGAAGGAGATCAGCGCTAGGATTTCTTTGGAAGGAATGATGCTAAAGCTGAAACTCCAGTACTTTGGCCACCTCATGTGAAGAGTTGACTCAGTGGAAAAGACTCTGATTCTGGAAGGGAATGGCGGCAGGAGGAAAAGGGGATGACAGAGGATGAGATGGCTGGATGGCATCGCGGACTTGATGGACGTGAGTATGACTGAACTCCATGAGCTGGTGATGGACAGGGAGACCTGGAGTGTTGCAATTCATGGGGTCCAAAGACTAGTATACAACGGAGTGACTGAACTGAACTGAATCCTATCCTAGGGGCTCCACCTTCATAAATTTCTCTAAACCATCTTACCTCTAAAGGGCTCCAGCTCCTAATACCATCTTATTGGGTGTTAGGGTTTCAACATACAAATTTAGGGGGTGACCAAAATATGCAGTCCATAACAAATATGCTCACCCATACTCACCCAACTCCATTAAGGATTTAAATAAATAGAGATTGTATCATCTACACAGATTGGAACACTTCATATCGTTAAGATGGTAATTCCCCCCAAATTTCTCTATAGATTAATTGCAAATTCAATCAAATTCTCAGGATTTTTTTGTTTTTAGAAATTTGCAATTTGACCAGCTCAGAAAATATTGTCAAGAGTCAACATTTTAACACATTCGGAGAACATTTTCCCTACCCCTTGTCCTTGTTAAACATGTTATTTAGCATCTCTGAGTTTAACCATGTGCTCAAAATGCAAGTCCTTTGAAAAAAGGGTAAAGAAGGTTAAATGCTTATTTCCACAGAACCGAAGAACAAGGACCAGGAAAATTTAGGCTGTGACTAAATTGTGAGTGAACACTATCAGACGCATGTGACTCTACATGGATAAAAGTCCATTCCTCGCAGCACTGTCTGAGAGAATTTGTGAGCACTGTATACTTCTTTTATCTTATTTAGCTGCATCAAATGAAAGCCTGCATATATTTATCACCACATAAGTTTATCTGCGTACAAACATCAATGTATCTCAGAAAAACAACTCATGGCAAAAATTCTTGTCATTGTTATTTTATTCAACTTTTCCATGTCATTGATTATGCATTCACAACTCCAACACTAAAAAACTAAATTTCAGAATATAACTGATGATGGCTGAATGTTGTTCAGCAGTGAACAGAAACAAGGAATAAAAGGCATATCTGTGATTGCTGATTTAGTATATGTTTTTCCCAGTGGGATTAGAAGATTTTGACATCCATTGACCAAGGCATCCTTAAAGGTCTCCTAAGATGGACTAAACTTGAGCAGGATTCTTTTTGACCAAAAGCGCCCCTAAACTACCTTTTCTTAGACCATCTACTTTAGAAAACTTACCATTGTAATTTCTTCCCCTGACTCTGAGGTGTAAATCTTCTTCCTCTGGTCTCTTCCCTTTTAGATTCAAGAAAGATATGACTTTGGTCTCCCAGTCTCCCTGGGGAAGATAGAAACTTAGCTTTACTAAGCATCAATTAGCAAAAGCAGATGGTCTAGGCACAGTGACGAATCTTTCCAGCAAGTCCTCCAGTGCTTTTCCATTAAAGTGCGTGTGTGCTCAGTTGTGTCCAACTCTATAATCCCATGGACTATACAGCCTGCCAGGCTCCTTGTCCATGGAATTTTCCAGGCAAGAATACTGGAGTGGTTTGCCATTTCCTGCTCCAGGGAATCTTCTTGACCCAGGAATCAAATCTGCATCTTCTTGTCTCCTGCATTGGGAGACAGAATCTTTACCACCGCACCACCTGGGAAGCCATTAATATACCCCTGCATTTAAAAATTCTCTTTAGTATCAGAATATAATTGAATTTAAATTAAATTCACTCTCTCCCCCACTGCTATAACCTTGACCCCTACTGCAATAGTCTTGATGAAGTTTCCTTGCCAACAAGTAATCTGATGTAATTTTTCTTTATCAGTGCAAACTAGTTATGTGCTATGCTAACATGCAACCATGCAATGAATTTCAGCTTGTAAAGTGATTTTGATCTAATATATTATTGTACCATTGTAAGACTGAATTAATATCCCTGTGTTCAAGAAAATGAACTTAATATTCATAAAAATTAATTCTTGGCTAATGTTGCAATTATTAAGTAAGAGTTCATAATTGAACCAAAACTTGAACCCAGAGCACTTATGTCCACATCAAGGTCTCTTCCATTTGCATCTCACCAGCAGTTTTTCTCTAACATCTCAGCAATGTTATGTTCTGCAAAAATATTCAGATATTTAACTATGTTTGCTAGTTATCAGTCCTTCCTGAGTTGAGGATGGGAGGAATCTATTTTAAAATTTTCTGAGAGCACACTTATTTGGTGATCTAATGTCATGGCTGACTACGCAAGTAGAAGACATTGTATTTTTCCCATCAAAGCTTGACAGCCATGATTACTAAATGAGATCATTCTTATTTTGTTATATTGCTATTAGTACATGTATACCACTATATTACATTGTACACACCATCTTGTAGACTCATGGAGACAGACTTTAGCTGGAAAAAGCCGTTTGCCATTTATTCAGCCATAAGTGGACTTAAGATTTAATTATGTGTGCTTTCACTAAAAATGTTTAAACACTATTTTCTCCCTCATGAAATGCCTTCTTCACTATTATTTGAATAATGGAAGGCATAAGAGTTTTTTAAAAATGTAATTTGCCTTTTTCTATCTCTTCCTCCCCTCTCTACTGAATCTTCAAAATAAAATTAGTTAAAACATGATTTTCCTGGGAATCTCTAATCTTGATAATAAATGACTGTGGAACTGCTGAAGCGTGGTATGCTAGTCTTTATCAGGCTGCATAAGCAGGACCAGAACGGTTGAATAATTATGAGATTATCTGCCAGTTTATGAAGAGAACTAGGAGACAGAAAAAACAGGCTACGTGATCAGCATCTATAATTAAGTGAGGCAACTGTCACGTCTTTCTCTCTGGCCCGAGTGCTAGAATTTTAAACATCAGAAAAATGGAAAAGAAAACCAAAATCTTCATTTCAGCCATTTGAACAGAATCCATGCAGAGGAAATTACCCAAAATGAACTATTAAGGAAAATACAACTATGTATACATATGCTCTGCTGTGCTCAGTCTCTCACTTATGTCTGATTCTTGTAACCCCCCGGACTGTAGCCCGCCAGGCTGCTCTGTCCATGGCATTCTCCAGGCAAGAGTA
Source organism: Madoqua kirkii (assembly GCA_006408675.1). Classification (NCBI taxonomy): domain Eukaryota; kingdom Metazoa; phylum Chordata; class Mammalia; order Artiodactyla; family Bovidae; genus Madoqua; species Madoqua kirkii. Next base: position 4,213 of record SJYC01002963.1, on the reverse strand, counting down.
CTGGAGTGGGTTGCCATGCCCTCCTCATATACACATACATAGGTACACAAAAATATTAAGCTGACCTCAGTGTTACCTTAAGAATTAAATATTTAGCCTAATAAACTATTCTGATTACTTGAAAGTAACTGTATATGTCAAATCTAGGTGGTCTATTTTTCTTATAGAAATACTTGTCCTTCTGATTTTGAACCTATATTGCATAGCCTTTTGCATTAGAAGCAACTATAACATTTCTCAGTGTCATGGGGTCAACATCCAAAGCAATGGTGATTGTCCTATAAATGTGAAAATTAATACTGAGAAATGTATTTATACATAGAAAATTGTTTATAGCATATTAAACTCATGCTTTTGGAATCTAGTTATAATAACTGGAGATCTCAAATTATTTAAAAGATCACTGTGAAAGCCTAAACGAAATTAAAAACAAATAACATTTAAACTTGGAAAGTGACATGGAATGCTTCAGAAGACAGGATGCTTTGGCAGTTTCAAACAGATAATTTCTTGAGGGTTTGACTCTTCCCTCATTTATCTCTTTGTTTCTCCAAATTGCTTAGCATGAAACCTTTCACAAAATAAGTGACCAGTAAGCTTTGAGTTTACAGTGTTAAACCTTCACAGACGGGAACTTTTCATCTAAATATGAGTTGCTTCTGTGTTGGAAAAGCCTAATACTACAGGCATTTGGTTGTTAAAGAATAAAAGCCCCTGTTGACTTCATATAAAAATGATTGTCCACTTTGTTGAATTCCTTCAGACACCTTCAACTTCCCTTCCTTATACTGAAATCCTCACAGCAGCAGAGCCTCCATGTACGCATTTAGTAGACCTAGCACTTTACCTACAGTAATTACAAAAGATATTTGATGCTTTTCTTCAGTCCTCAAATGACATAAACAACCCGAACTTCTGAGCAATATTATGAAGAGAAGTATTTCCCCAATGGTCCAGTGGGTAAAAATCTACATTTAATGCAGGAGAAACGGGAGATGCGGGTTCAATCCCTGGGTCATATAAAAATGATTGTCCACTTTGTTGAATTCCTTCAGACACCTTCAACTTCCCTTCCTTATACTGAAATCCTCACAGCAGCAGAGCCTCCATGTACGCATTTAGTAGACCTAGCACTTTACCTACAGTAATTACAAAAGATATTTGATGCTTTTCTTCAGTCCTCAAATGACATAAACAACCCGAACTTCTGAGCAATATTATGAAGAGAAGTATTTCCCCAATGGTCCAGTGGGTAAAAATCTACATTTAATGCAGGAGAAACGGGAGATGCGGGTTCAATCCCTGGGTCATAAAGATCCCCTGGAGAAGGAAATAGCAACCCACTTTACTATTCTCGCCTGGAAAATTCCATGGACAGAGGAGCCTGACAGGCTACAGCTTATAGGGTCACAAAGAGTTGGACACAACTGAGTAACTAAGCAAAAAGCACCAAGAGACTAACACAGCAAGAGCTAACTATACCTGCTGTGTTCTGAGTCCTCTTCTGATGAAAGATTCTTCTATGCATCTCTTGCAAAAACTTCTTGTTGCTCCACCTCAATTAAAATCCTCAGGAGCCAAGAACCAGAGGACCTTGAGGTACCTTTCTAATGTGGGGGTTCTAGGAGCTCCAGAGTTCATAAATCCCACAGGAAACCACTTTAGAGTAGGGAGAAAATGCAATTTTATCTCACCAGCAGAATACCACATGTGCTCAGAACAAGAGAAAGAAAGCTCAACTATTATTTTCAAGACCTTTAGGATAAACCTCAGTTTCTCAGATGCTTTTCATAAGCATACCATGAGAATCATCATGAGTGGACTTCCTGGCACTTCTTTCTTGTCTGGAGAACTAAAGCTTAAGGAAAAGATGGAAAAGGAATCAACATCCAGGCTGAGTTAGGTGAGTTGGAGAAAAATTTGCCTCATTTTTACTTATAAATGTCTCACCTACATGAATGCAATATTAAAAATATTGGGGGAAATTGCATTTTAACGAGGTAGACATATTCTTATTTTAATTGTTGAGTGAATCGACACATGTAGACGTTCGTTGCCTATAGCTTTAAGATACTGTTTTGAAGAAACAGTGGGAAAAGCCTTAGATCAATGATGTCCTAGATGATTACTGACACTCACGCAGGCCAGCTGTGCTAAAGCACCTTTTCCTCTGCTGGGATAATTTATTCCCTCCATGCTACCACCTCCTGCAGTTCAAGAGAACGTATATTTTAATTCCAAGGATGAAATAGAGGAAAAAGATCTGGAGATATACATAAACTTTCAAATGATCACTTCTTCGGGGATAATAAAAAAATCTATTACTTAGAAAATCTCTCTTATTAACATATTCACATTTGAATCATAATAAGAAAGTAAATAATGCAGGGGAAAGTGTTACTTTGTGAAATCTGTTTAACGTTTGGCTTAAAAGACAGAGTGAATTCAGAAAGTGCAGAATATATACCAGGACCAAGTAAATAGCAGAAGATCATGGCAAAACATTTGTGATGCCATCTCATATTTTTTATATGTCAACTTTAGAGTTTTATCTGCTTACATTTGTGTAACACTGTCAGGACAGATAATTTAAGGTTTTTCTTATTCAGGATGGAATTTACAAGGCATAAAGACAGAGAGAAGTATTCTTTCCCAATCAGAAATATTCTACATGTGGTGATCTGAGTAACTCTTCTTGCACTAATGACCGTTCCTTATTTTTGCTTCTTTAGCTTATACAACATAATTTAAGAGTATACATACTAAAACCAAGTCATTCTATCTGGCACTCTAGATGCACTGGCAGTGAACCTGACATGATCCTGCTAGACATGATATGAAAGAATTTTCATTGTGGTGAAGGAAAATATGTCATATTTAGACAGTAAGAGCTACAGCTATGTGCATTTAATGAATCAAATATGAAGGAAGACTCATAGAGTAGGCTGGGAGATATCAATAGTTTATAGAGAAAAGAATAAACATTAAGCAGAAATGGGTTAAAGTCTCATCTGTGTGTTCTGAGTCACTCAGTCACTTTTGACTCTTTGCAACCCAATGGACTGCAGCCCGCCAGACTCCTCTGTCCATGGAATTTTTATTTCAGGGGATCTTCCTGACCCATGGATTGAATCCCTGTCTCCTGCTTTGCAGTCAGATTCTTTACCCATGAATCACCTGAGAAGCATTTACACTCACATTACCCTGTGCTTTTATGCAGATAACACTGTCTATACATGAAATGGATATTTGGCTTGAAAAAAAGTAGATGTCAGACATGTAACTACATAAGATTTTTATATTTAGCATATACAGCATCCTGCTTTCAGAGGCAGAAGAGAGTAGTGGATCAGTACATGCATTTTGGAGCACAATTGCTAAGGAAACGTGGTTGGCCTCTTCTAGGGTGTGTGAGTCTGGGTATGTTAGTTTACCATCCGAAGTTTGCTTCAGCGTCTGCAAAGGTTCAGAGGCTGATTGCTGAAGTTTAAATCATGTAAAGCTTTTAGTTCCTAGCATGTGAAAAACACACATGAGTGTGAGTTCTTGTTATTTAAAAAGGATCAAGATAATAAAATTAAAATACTTTCCAGAAAAAAAAATATTGTATATTAACATATATATATGGGATCTAAGAAGATGGTACTGATGAACTTATTTACAGGGCAACAATGGAGATGCAGACATAAAAAATGGATTTATGGACACGGTGGGTGGGGAGAAAGGAGAGGGTGAGGTGAATGGAGACAGTAACATGGAAGTATATACACTATCATGTGTAACATAGATAGCAAGGAGAAATAAGAAAGCCTTTCTCAGTAATCAGTGCAAAGAAATAGAGGAAAACAGAATGGGAAAGACTAGAGATCTCTTCAAGAAAATTAGAGATAGCAGGGGAACATTTCATACAGAAATGGGCTCGATGGTATAGACCTGACAGAAGCGGAAGATACTAAGAAGAGGTGACAAGAATACACAGAAGAACTGTACAAAAAAGATCTTCCCCAGTTAATTATGATGGTGTGATCACTCATCTAGAGCAAGACATTCTGGAATGTGAGGTCAAGGGGGCCTTAGGACGCATCACTATAAAGAAAGCTAGTGGAGGTAATGGAATTCCAGTTGAGCTATTTCAAATCCTGAAAGATGATGCTGTGAAAGTGCTGCACTCAATATGCCAGCAAATTTGGAAAACTCAGCAGTGGCCACAGGA
>SJYC01002960.1:0-21337 GCA_006408675.1 Madoqua kirkii | reverse complement strand
AGAATTTTAAGCATTATTTTACTAGCGTGTGAGATGAGTGCAATTGTGCGGTAGTTTGAGCATTCTTTGGCATTGCCTTTTTTAGTGATTGGAATGAAAACTGACCTTTTCCAGTCCTGTGGCCACTGCTGAGTTTTCCAAATTTGCTGGCATATTGAGTGCAGCACTTTCAAAGCGTCATCTTTCAGGATTTGAAACAGCTCAACTGGAATTTCATCACCTCCACTAGCTTTGTTTGTAGTGATGCTTCCTAAGGCCCACTTGACTTCACATTTCAGCATGTCTTGCTCTAGGTGAGTGATCACACTGTTGTGATTATCTGGGTCATGAAGATCTTTTTACTTGACATAAAATATCCATTCTAGGTATCTAAAAGGAACAAATGATTAAGCCAAGCTGCTGGAGGTCTTGGGAACAGGAAATCTTCACCATTATTTCTAGTTGTTTATTACTGAAACTACAGAGTTGTCATAATAATGTGAATATCTGTAAGAGATGAGGATTGGTTGCTCATTTGTTTAAGATTGTTAAATACAAACATTTCCATAGGCTGAGTGATCAAGAGAGAACAGAAATACAAAGAAAATTTAAAAAATAATAGAAGGAGAAAAAAATCCAAAAGTAGAGACAAGTTTTTCTTATCAAGACAGAGGGGGAAAAGATTAATAGATTTATAAAAAATATGTATAAAACATAATAAAAAGAAGAGGTAACTAAAATAAGTTTCAATTGTCTGCACTTTCCCTAATACAGTATTTGTACAAAAAGGTAAGGACAGCAGTTAAAAATGGAAAAAAAAAAAAAAACTTTTTTACAACTAGAGAGTCAACTGGAGGGGAAAAGAAATCGCTATAACAGTATGGGCTTGCAATAAACTCAATTAACAGTTTCATGAATTTCTTCATTTGCTTTTAATTATGAATTGGGTGATAGCTGAGCTCAAGAGCTGGCATGGCAGAAGTTCATTGGACAAGGGGTTAACTTTTTTCCCCCATTTTAACAATTGTTTTTCTGCATATTACAGACTAACACAAATTTGTTACAATTTTGCAATAGCTTGATCATAGCATTTCTCAGAGATATCCATTATCCCTGTGGAAGAGTAGTGTATTTCCAAGAGACTTAACAAGCAAAATAGTCATATGTTTACCACAACTTTTTCACCTTTTTCTTTGCACTTGAATGGATTTCAAGAGACCCTTGATCAATGTTTTCCTCAATGACAAGAAATCTTCAAACACATCTTGAAAGAACAATTGATACTCATTGCTGAAAGTCAGAATTATTTAACCTTTACTTGATGAAGTCAGAGCCTCTCCCACTTCACCTTTTATCACTTATAAAATGCTTGAATGGTATTGTACTTTGTTAAAATAAATAAGTTTGAAATTGAAGTGTCTCACAAAATGTATGAATAAGAAGCAGATAAATAAACATTGCTATTTTGTGAAATGAAAATATGAGAACAGCTTCTGTGAACTATGTAGATCAGCTGGTCAACACACAAGGTCCAAAGCCTGCAATTGCACACCCTCGTACACAGCCAAAACTTGCAACTTGGTCCTTAGCTAGGGACCACACATTAAACTCTTGGTAAACACCTCAAAAATTAATACCTTTTCTATAGGTCCAATAATGGTCACAGTAGAGAATTTTATGAATGAGAACAATTTGGGGCCATTGGAAATAAAGGTTCTTTGAATCAAGACACCTATTTTCTAGCCCTGACTTCACCATGAATTAGCTAGGAAGTCAGAATCAATGCATTCATTTTCTTTTTCATTCTATCATGGATCCATATACTTATTACATAATTCTTAGCATATAGTATGTGCTAGGCAATGCTCTAGGTGCTAGCAATTCAGTGATAAACAAATAAAGGCCACGCTATGTGCAAGGGCTCTGCCAATAGTCCTAATAAGCTGTTTGAATTTTAAGCTGAGAGAGGAAATCACTGAAACTTTTCAGAAAGTAATATAATTTGCTTTATGTTTTCTAAAACTCACACTTTTTTTATCCATAATGTACTATTGTGGACACAAGAGTGAAAGCAATTCCAAACCATTTCCACAATCATTCCTTCACTGGAACATGCAAAGGAGACAAGGAGGTATTGTAGGGCTCATTCTGTTATTGAAATTCACTGACATACCACATTCAGTTTATGAATAAATACTGACTAGTGACAGAGGCAAAACAAGAGTACAGTTTATTAGTTCTTCTGATACTACTGCTTCATTTCAGTAGGCAGGTATGAATATGCTCATCCAAACAGCCACCATGTGCATTAAGCTCTGTGCACATAACTGATCTCACAAAAGTACAGAAACGTTAATTTTATCTTAGAAGAGTGGACCTACACAATGTTCCTGGCTCAGAGATGGACATTTCTCAGTGGATGAATTTGGACTTGAAACTCGTTTCCTCCTGTCATGATCTTCAACCAGATTGCAATTTCATAGCCATCTTTAATTCCATCATGTCTCCAATCACCTAACCATATGAACCTCTGAAACTCATTTCTTCACATTTTACACTGTTACTAGTTAGCTTTTGAGTTATCTAGCTTTTATCTAGCATTTCTATTTCTTCCAGTTTACCAAATTTTAGCCCTTGATAGCTTTCACACACTGGGGAGTTTGAAGACTCAGTTATGAAGAAGAAAATTCTTCAGGATATTCACAGAGAAGCAAGAGATACATTTAAAACATAGATTTAATGCTGCATAGCTAACTACTCATAAAATGCTTAATAAAGAAGTCTCATAATTAATTCACTAAACTCCTGGAGGAGTGAGGGCAAGTTTCATAAAAACGGTAACATTTGAGTTGGCTCTTAAAAAAGGAAGCTAGAATGAAATTCAGTATTTATCCACATTTTTTTCATCTCTTAACATCAGTGCTCCCTGAATTAAGTTCTTAAAATGCAGTTCTTATCACTGTGAAAATATCTTCCCTTCAGTATCTAAGCAAGAGGTCCAGTCCATATTATGCAACCCAAAGCCATTGGCTTGACGCTGCTTTCCTGTTCCTGCTTCACTTTTACCATGGAATTTCTCATTGTACAGTAATATACCACTGTTGCTCAAGATTATTTTACAGCACCAGACATTATTAATAGTAATAGTTTTGAAAATAGTTAAGGTCCATTAATAAAAAATATCACTAGTATATCAAGTTCCAAAGCTTAGAACAACTTTTAAAAGTAAAATTCAATGTACAGTTATTTAAATAAAAAATTATATTTTGGTATATTTGGCGAAAAGCTTGGATAGAGCAAAGATGCAAATATCATTAAATCACTGAAGTTTGAAAAATTCCATTGTGATAGATGGCCTTAGAATATTAACTATCAAACACCACCTGATAACACTTCAAGAAACCTTGGCCATATCTTGCATTTTCATAGCCTATGTCTTTCCTCAGGCCGCTTCTTGAATACCGGTTTCTTTTATCAGTTTGCTGTTGTTGTTCAGTCACTAAGTTGTGTCGGATTCTTTGCAACCCCGTGGACTGCAGCACACCAAGCTCCATTGTCCTCCACTCTCTCCCGGAATTTGCTCAAATTCATGTCCATTGAGCCTTTATTCAATTATCACCTCCTTTTCTAACACCTAGTTGGTATCTTTTGCTATAGAATTTAATATATACTCTGCTGCTACTGCTAAGTCACTTCAGTCTTGTCTGACTCTGTGCAACCCTATAGATGGCAGCCCACCAGGCTCCCCCATCCCTGGGATTCTCCAGGCAAGAACACTGGAGTGGGTTGCCATTTCCCTCTCCAATGCATGAAAGTGAAGAGTGAAAGTGAAGCCGCTCAGTCCTGTCCGACTTCTAGCGACCCCATGAACTGCAGCCTACCAGGCTCCTCTATCCATGGAATTTTCCAGGCAAGAGTACTAGAGTGGATTGCCATTGCCTTCTCCAATATATACTCTAGTATATATTAAAATAGTTTTTGGTATAGTTATCATCTCTGCTGTGCTGGGAACTCCATGAAAGGAAGACTTATATGGGATGTATTCCTGGTTGTTTGTTCTGAGCAGAAGGCCTGGCTCACGCTTCTCAATGGGTGAATGAATGAGAAAGTAGTGTCAGTGTTTAGTTACTATTTGCTGAATTGACTTGATTAGGCCACTGAAAAATTGAGCTCCCTCAAGTATCTGTTGTTAAATGTCACTTCAGACTTAGACAGCAGTGATGAATCATGGCTTCTGAAAGACCATATTTAAAATAAGCATCCGTTGCCTGGGAACAGAGCAAGTCCTCCCTACAGCTTTATGGATTATCTTATCAGGTTAGCTCATGTCAGCAAAAAATCTCTATGAGCATGGGAAAGAAAAAGAGAGAGAAGAGGAAAGAGAAAATCATCATAATCTCAATGGTCATTTGTGTAGAATTTTACCATTTCCTTACACTTTCTTCACCTCTGATTTCTATCACATGATAGGTATTATTATATTAATGGTAGTATTTGGTTTCGTTGTCATTGACTGCTTTGTGACCCCATAGAATGTAGCCCGCCAGGTTCCTCTCTCCATGAGATTTTCCCAGAAAGAATACTGGAGTGGGTTGTGATATTTCCTTCTCTCAGGGATCTTCCCAACTTAGGGATGGCGCCTGCATATCCTGCGTTGGCAGTCAGATTCTTTACCACTGAGCCACCAGGGAAGCCCCATAGGGGTGGTATTATTATTGTAATTCTCATAATCCACTAAAATGATACAAATAGAAGTGAAAATAAAGTACCAACCTGCATCCTTGCCTCCTTGCCTTCTTTATTTTGTAGATGTTCGTTTTATTTTATTTTCCTAATTCATAAATCATAACTATTTTAGATCAAATTTTATATCAAGATGAAGACCAGTTGTACACATGGGTAACATATTCTACTTATAAAGCTGTCCCATCAGCCCTTCCATTTGGCCAAACATGTAATTCACTAGAGGAAATTGACTTTTAAAATTATGTTAAAGTAATTTTTTAATTAAATGCTTTAGATATGCATTTAAATTATACACACATTCTATATGCATATTCCCTTTAATAAACAGATTTGGATATGATCTGGGAAATTGTTTTGAGGAATAAAGACTAATTCTAAGCACTTGATATATGAAAGTCTAATTTTTTTTTCCCAAAATACCTAATTACTGAAGAAAATTTTTAGGATATCTCAGAGGATCTGTGTGCAGCACTCTCTTTTTTCCTATGCTGCATAGATGAAGTAAATTCTCATGGAACTGAATAAGTTTCTTCTAAGTCAAAATTGTCAAGAAGATCATAAATCAAAGAAAGAAAAAGGAAAGTTCTCAGAAAAAAAAAATAAAACTATTGCCTTTTCTTTAGTAAAAGCTAGAATGAAATGACTCAAGTAATATATCAGACAGAGCTCAATCCAGGAAGTAGAAACACTGGGAGTACTGTGGTTTGATTATAACAGTTGGATATTACCCAGCTGTGGGATAAGCTAGAAATCAAGTTTAGAATGGAGAAGCTGGAAGATCAGAATAAAGTTAGTAAGCAGCCTTCCTGAAGCACCGGCAATGATGGAAATATCAGGGCTTGCACGGGAATCTGGGAAGCCAGTCAAACCTGTCTGCTAATGTGTGACTATGACAGGGAGCTGATGGGAAAATCTATGAAATCGTTCTGCCTCTGGATCTTATAGTGAGTCTAGGGTTGCAGTTGGTCATCAGTGCCAGCAGTCAGAAAGAACTGCTCATAAAGCCTGAGTTAGTGAAGACACACTGACACCCTCCAGGTCTATTAACCACAATAACCTTCAGAGCCAAGTAACTTCTACTTTACTTCTGCCTTCCGCCACATCTTGCAAAATTTTAGTTTTGGTCAACTCTGTTAGGAAATGAGTCCTATAAACTGTAGCTTTAGCTTTTCCAATTTATTCAGAAAAAATAAATAAATAAAATCACCAGCTTTTTTGAGTTCAAATTTTTTTGAAGCGTTAGTGTATTAAAGCTATCAAGTAAACAGAATGTATGTTCTAGAGAGATTCTGATTTTAAAATGTTTTGGATGGAATATACTTTCTAAAGTAAAAGGAAATTTTAAGTTAGCATTGGATAGAATTGTCAATAATAATCAGAGAGGAAGTTTTCCTCAAAGATCTTGCATAATATATTGGTATAAGGAGAATACATATTAAGTAAGACACCATGGTCTGGTGGCTCAGATGGCAAAGAGTATGCCTGCAATGTGGGTCTGATCCCTGGATCAGGAAGATCCCCTGGAGAAGGAAATGGCAACCCACTCCAATATTCTTGCTTGGAAAATTCCATGGACGGAGGAGCCTGGCAAGCTACAATCCATGGGGTTGCAAGGAGTCAGATATGACTGAGCGACTAACACACATGGTTATAGAAAAACAATTGTTTGAATCCTATGATATGTTGACTTTCTCAGTTTGTCACATTTGGACTAATATTATAGTTCAGCTTATCCATAACCAAGAATCAGTTTTCACCACAGAGCAGCTTTTGAATTTTCACCATGGAAACTGGAAACAAATGGCCCCTAAAATAGCCAGAGTTCCAAAATGAAACTTATCCAAGAGCAGTGAGTGGCAATGTCAATTCATCTGGATTTATGACTGAGCGACTTTCAGTTCACTTCACTTCTTTAAATATATGGATTGTGTGAGCTCAGTTGAACCAGAGACTATCCTTTATCAACTATGAGAGCTTTAGCAAGTCACTTTCTCTTTCTGATCTTTCTATTCTTTGTTCACTTAATCATTTATGCATCCATTCAAACAGCATGGCCTGCTACAGTTCATGGGGTCACAAAGAGATGGACACAACTTTGTGACTGCATAACAACAATCAACTATCTACTTGATTTTTTATTGTATTACCCAATACATATATTTCTTCACTAGAAGGGGTCCTCCACAGTTGGTGCTATGAAGACAGTCAGTATGTTTTGCCATCCTAGATCTCAGAGAGTTCTTGAAGATTCAGGGAAGTCTTCCCTGAGGAAGATAAAATTAATTAGAGACCTGAAAGTAATCACTTAGTCAAAAAAGTAGAGACTAAATGTGAGGAAAAGAGATAACTGATGAGTTGAGAATGGTAAAAATAAAAATGTGTTTTGCATAGAGTAAACAATGAGCTCAGCAGACATTGGGAAACATTTCATCTTCCCCAAGCTGAGATCCGGTGGTGGAAAGAAATGCCATAGAAGAAAAAAAGAGACAATGGCATCAGCAGGAGTCTCAGAGAACAGAAAAGTGTTGCCTCACCATGTGGAAAGCTGCAGGACTTCAACAGTGTTTTGCATTAGAGAAAACTCTCTATAGTTAGTATGAAAATATTCAAATAAAAGATAAGAGGCAGGGTGAGAATTTCAATACTCTCTTCTAACCCTTTCATTCTGTTCTTCTAAATATTGCTTCTAATAAGTGAGATGTGGCTACTGAGCACTTGCAGTGTAGCTGGTCTGAGCTGAGATGTGCTGTAAGTAAAAATTACACACCAGATTGTGTAGCCTTAGCATAAAAAATGTAAATATATTATTAATAAATCTTATATTGATTCTGTGTTGGGATTTAAATGTTTTAGATGTATTGGGTCGCATATACTATTTTCACTTCTTTATATATGTTTAATGTAGTTACTAGCAAATTTAAAATTACATATGCAAGGCTCATCATTTATCTATTGTCAGTGCTGCTCTAAATCATTTGCTCCCTAGGTAACCACAGAATGCTAATGATTCTTCTAGAGTTTTGCTGGCCAAAAGGGGACATTTTCTTTCTAGTAAATCAGAATACTACAGAATACTACTCACATTTATCCCTGAGATGATACCCACCAGTATCTGAGACAGAAACCATCTAACTAGGTTATATGCTGTATAGACTTCAGGAGAGCAGTTTAGAAGATTATGAGGGAATTAAAATATATGCACATAGCCTATTGTGTATCAACAAGATACGTGCTCAGAGAAGACTCCTACACACCACTTAGAATACTGGTTGAAATTTTTCCACGAAGAAAATCACTTTAAATAAACAAGGGGAAAAAAACTAGCAATAGTACAGTGACTGCCACATACTGTAGCTAAATGGCAAGGATTGTTTTAGAGAAAATGAATTTTTCACGAATGTTCTTTAAAAAATATCTTGTTAGGATTTTTTTCTTTGATATGGCCAGCTAAAAAAAATCCATTACACCCTATTGAAATTTTATGATTGATTTTTTTGCATATTTGAAACAGTTTGAAGAACACATTAAATTCAGCTTTGTGCCAAATAGCTGAACATACCTCATTCTGCCCTTCAAAGATCTCATAGTCTAATAGAAGAGATTTCTACACAAAGAAATAAAATAGTGTAAAAGGTTGAATAATCAAATTACATCTAAAGGTACATATGAAACCAGATTCTGAGAAAAATCATATTATTTACCTACACTGTCTATGTTTTTCTTAAGAATCAGATGACTGCTTATAGTTCAGAAAATCTTTAGCTACTTTTAAAAGCTCTCAGTTACCTTAAGGAACTGAGCCTTAATTAATAGTTAATATTTTCTTTGGAGGGTCTGTCAAGAATGGTATAATGCATGTGTTTTTACTGGTACTTTATTCTTCATAATTACCACAAGGAAGCTGAATTTTTTTACAATATTTTTAAGTCTTCTGGAAAAGAATATTTTATAGACTTTTCTAGTCATTATGACTCTGACACAAGCAAGTATAATGAATGTATTGATTTACAGAAGAAATGCACCATGAGTGACAGACACTGCAAATGCACCCCCTCAGGGCCCCCCTACTCTAAGCCACACTGAATATTTTGCTGGAGAAAAGGAGGCCAGAGGTCTGACTTTATGAACCTCTTTTATACTGATGGACAGCTTTTATATTTCTTTCAAATCACTAAGCTATGTCTATGGCTTATAGAATAATGTTGAATTAAGGACCATTTTCTCCAAAATTTCTAAACCTGAATCAGTGGACTAAACAGAAAGGCTGTAACTCACTACCTGCTTTTTAAAATAATTTGATTTATCTATTATTTTTGGCTGTGCTGAGTCTTCGATACTGTGCAAGGGCTTTGTCTAGTTGCAGAGAGCAAGGACTGTTTGTTGCTCCGCATGGGCTTCTCATTGCAGGCTGTTGTGGGTCTCAAGCTCTAGGGTGGGCAGGCTTCAGTAGCTGTGACACATGGGCTTAATAGCTGTGGCTCATGGGCTCGGAAACATGGGCTCAATAGCTGTGGCTCATGGGCTTAGTTGCTCCATGGCCCATGGCATCTTCCTATATCAGGGATTGAACTAGTGTCCTTTGCATTGCAAGACAGATTCTTAACCACTGGACAACCAGGAAAGCTCAGCTATCTTCTTTCTTTAAAAAATACTATTTTGAAAATCATATTTTGAAAGCCATACAATGTTACATTTTATATTCAGATAGCAACTAGGTTGGATGGAGACATTTATTCTTCACATTATCCAGGATTGGTAGAGTATCGGGATATGGAATATTTGCTTTTCATTTCTCCTGGATTTTACATTTTTAATTGGTGTATGGACTTTGAGAAAAGGGGAGGACTTTTAGTAAACTGATGAAGTAGGATAATTAACATACAAGTTCAGTTCAGTTCAGTCGCGTCTGACTCTTTGTGACCCCATGAATCGCAGCACGACAGGCTTCCCTGTCCATCACCAACTCCCAGAGTTCACTCAGACTCACGTCCATCAAGTCGGTGATGCCATCCAGCCATCTCATCCTCTGTCATCCCCTTTTCCCCCTGCCCCCAATCCCTCCCAGCATCAGAGTCTTTTCCAATGTGTCAACTCTTCGCATGAGGTGGCCAGAGTACTAGAGCTTCAGCTTTAGCATCATTCCCTCCAAAGAAGACCCAGGGCTTATCTCCTTCACAATGGACTAGTTTTATCTAGGCATCATTAAATTTTTGGAGTTTTAAAGACTGTCAGTTGTACAGTCTGGATATGATACAGTATCAGTCAATTTGTGGTTTGCATGAAATAAAACCTGGATAAGATGCATCAAAAAGCTCACTGAGGAGTCTTAAAAATAGCAGGCAAATCTAGGAGGTGATCTCTGATTTACTGATGAACTGATGGTGACTTTACCATTTTTTTCTCCAATATTTCTCAACCAACACTGCAGCAAGCACAAAGGATTAGACAAAGAGCTCAGGAGAAGCCCTAGAGTACTCACTCAAGGAACAGAAAGGTAACATTTTTTAGAGAGAGTCTGGAAATGCCCTAGTGCAGTCCTGTCTCTTTTTTCTGTTCTCCCAGGACCTGACTCCTAAACAACCGTGTGTTATAATGGGAGCTCTAGAAGCCAAAGCTCTGAGTGAGAGAGCCTTCCTCTACTTGCAGCAGAAGAGCTGTAGCTCCAAAAAGGCAGGGCCAACCATTGTGTTTTTTTTTTTTTTTTAATGTGTCCTCACTTCATGGGAAATAGATAGGAAACAGTGGAAACAGTGTCGGATTTTATCTTTTGGGGCTCCAAAATCACTGCAGATGGTGACTGCAACCATGAAATTAAAAGACGCTTACTCCTTGGAAGAAAAGTTATGACCAACCTAGACAACATATTCAAAAGCAGAGACATTACTTTGCCAACTAAGGTCTGTCTATTCGAGGTTTTTCCAGTAGTCATGTATGGATGTGAGAGTTGGACTGTGAATAAGGCTGGGCGCCAAAGAATTGATGGTTTTGAACTGTGGTGTTAGAGATGACTCTTGAGAGTTCCTGGACTGCAAGGAGATCCAAGCAGTCCATTCTGAAGATCAGCCCTGGGATTTCTTTGGAAGGAATGATGCTAACGCTGAAACTCCAGTACTTTGGCCACCTCGTGTGAAGAGCTGATTCACTGGAAAAGACTCTGATGCTGGGAGGGATTGGGGGCAGGAGGAGAAGGGGACCACAGAGGATGACTTAGGACTCGATGGACCTAAGTCTGAGTGAACTCCGGGAGTTGGTGATGGACAGGGAGGCCTGGCTTGCTGTGATTCATGGGGTTGCAAAGAGTCAGACACGACTGAGCTACTGAACTGAACTAAACTGAACTACTGTTTAACTGGAAAGATGGACTCCCTTCAGAAGTACACTGAAGAGCAGAATAACTAAAATCACAGCTTTCTACATGAAGGATGAAATAGAAAAATTCCAAAGAACCGGAAAGTATGGACACAGATTATGGAGAGGAAGGAACACAGGAAATCAATCCCAAATCATTGTTTATAAGCATCCAACTCATTCCCAAACAGTGCACACAGGTAGGTCTGATACTATTTAGCATGCAAAAGACTTTGAGAACTGTGCGTATTCAGCACCGTCCGTTTCCAAGACTGACCACTAGGTGGCATATACACCAGGAAGATCCAAATGGCATATGAATGTTTTGAAAAGTTTACTGGTATTGGAACCAGGAATTCAGGACGCTGGTTCAAACTTAAGGTCAAATCTAACCAGTTTGACTACATACAAAAATAAAAATTTCAATATTCTCCATATAATTGAAAGTAGAGCCAGGGTCTCATATATCATATAATATTCAAAATATCCAAAGTATAATTTAAAAATTACTTGGCATATGAACTACCAGGAAAATCTCAACTTGCATGGGAAAATGAAAATCCAGATACCAATGGTGAGACGACAAAGATATTGGAATTAAATGACTCTTGAAACAAAAGGAAAACTAGAAAGCATGCCAAATAAATAGAAGATATAAACAAGAACCAAATGGAAATTTTAAACCTATAAACACAATGTGCTAAGTTGCTTCAGCCATGTCCGACTCTTTAGACACGACTGTGTAGCCTGCCAGGCTCCTGCATCCATGGGATTCTCCAAGCAAGAATACTGGAGTGGGTTGCCATTTCCTTCTCCAGGGGATCTTCCTGACCCAGGGCTCAAACCTGTATCTCTTATGTCTTCTGCATTGGCACGCAGGTTCTTTATCACTAGCACCACCTGGGAAACATAATAATTGAAACCAAAAACAAAGCCTCCATTGACCAGCTCAGTACCAGAATAGAGGTGACAGAGGAAATAATCAGTGAGCTGGAGGGTTAACCAATAAAAGTGATTCAATCTGAACATCAGAGAGGAAAATAAATTGGAAAAGTGAAAAGAGCCTTAGAGATCTATGGAATAATAACCAAAAAAATCTAGCATTTATCACTGGAGCCTCAGAAAAAGAAGAGAAAAAATATCCCAAATTTGACAAAGGAACTATACATACAAATTCAAGAAGTTCAGTGAATTTCAAACAGAATAAACATAAACAATTCCACTTCCTGACATATCATAATCAAGCTGCTGAAAATTCAAGAGAAAGGAAAAAAATCCAAAAAGAGCCAGAGAAAAATGATGCCTTCTCAATAGGAGAACAGCCACAGGAGCCAGAAAGAAGTGACGTTACAGTTTTCAATGGTTGAAAGAGAAAACGCTGTCAATTCAGAATGAATGCCATGTCTGATGAACATGTGCTTCAGCAACACAGGTGGAATAAAAAACTTTCAGATAATTCCTGGTGAGTTTTCCCGATATGGCAATCCATTGCCAGGAGGCCTGCTCTAAATATACTGCGAGAAAGTTCTTTAGATTGAAGAGAAATAATGTCAGAAGGAAGCCCAGAACATTAGAAGTGAAGAAAGGACAGCAAAATGGCAAACTCTGGGTGCAAATATACTTGGTTGCTTCCCTGGTGGCTCAGATGGTAAAGATTCCGCCTGCAATGTAAGAGACCCAGGTTCGATCCTCAGATGAGGAAGGTCCCCTGGAGGAGGGCATGCCATCCCACTCCAGTATTCCTGCCTAGAGAATCCCCATGCTCAGAAAAGAGGTGACAGAGGAGCCTGGTGGGCTACAGTCCACTGGTCACAAAGAGTTGGGCACGACTGAGTGACTAAGCACAAGCACACATACTTGATTCGAGCTTCCCTGGTGGCTCAGCTGGTAAAGAATCTGCCTGAAATACAGGAGTCTAGGGTTAGATCCTCCGGTCAGGAAGATCCCCTGGAGAAGGGGATGGCTACCCACTCCAGTACTCTGGCCTGGATAACTCCACGAACAAGAAGCCTGGTAGATTACAGCCCATGGGGTCGCAAAGAGTCAGGCCTGACTGACAGACTAACACATTTTGAAATACACACAGATACTTGATTATTCTATTTGGTTCTTTAAAATACATTTGTGCACTGTAAACTGAAATTCTGTTGTCTGATAGAGATTTGATGTGTATGAAGAGAGACACAGATTTCCAATATAGATAAGGACTATTAGACAATGAAATCAATCTCTGCTCTGCAAACTATCTCCATTTTACAGTGGGGAAACAGGTATCAAGGGGAGTTAGCTTGTTAAAGATCCTATAGCAATCAGATTGAGCTGAGAGTTTTTCTAGCTTTCCAAGTATTATCACCTACTAGTTTACCAAATACTGTATTCCAGCCCTCTAGGATACTGCTGAGATTAGAAAAGAAAGAGAGAGAGAGAGAGAGAGAGAGAGAGAGAGAGAATTTCTGAAGAAGAAAGAGGAGGGGGAGAGGAAGGGAGGGAAACAAAGACAAAGTGTAGACAACTTGGCTGTATTCTGTCAGCACTGAATTCAGAGCTCATTGGAATGGGGTTCCTGAGCCTGAGCCAGGGGAGGCTGTCAGTTGGAGATCCACTGGAATTAACTAGTAATCATACTAGGAGAGAGTCCAAGCTGGATGAACTGGCATTAAGCTGTATAGTGATCATACCAGGTCTGACCCAATTTCCAGACTCCTACTGTTGGAAAATAAAGGACCTAGTTTCCCCAGGCTTTTCCTGAAAAGAGTTGGCTGGCACTCCAACAGAGGCAGAGAAAGTGAGCTGATTCCCAGGTGTATTCTTTTGATGTGCACTTCCAGTGTTCAGCAGGCTCTAAGTACTGGACCTCAGGACAACCTGATATGAATTTCTGACTCTCCTTTTCTGGGGAGAGTCAAAGGGGCAAAGTCAAAGGGGCTGATGAGCCTTGAGGAGTCATGTTTCTGATAAAAATGATAAAGATAAGGACTCGTGAAGCATAGAGAAGACCGGCTACATGGTAACACACAGAAACAAACACCACTGAGATACTTAGCTTCCTGGAATGGATACAGAGAACTCTTGCTTGTGATAGAGTCAATCCTTGTACATGCAGTAGAGGAAAATTCATGTGTTACATCTTACTCGGTTTCTGAAATGTAGTGCTGGGAAGAGAAGAAAATGTCAGGGGTGACCTCTTTTTTTTTTTTTTTAGGGGATGGAGTGCTCTGAGTGAAAGCAGGGGGAAAGCTATTATAACTTAATTCTGTCCTGGGAATTGATGATCTGATCCAGAAAAGATAACACTAAGAGATATCTTATAGCCAGGACTGCATTGTCAGAGAAAAGTGAACTTCTTTCCAAGTAACAGTGAAACCTGTCTTAGGATGTTCAGTGTAAATAAAATGGCATTGGAGAGGCAAGTAAAGCCAGTTTTCCATACAAGTCTAGGTATTCTATTGATGTCCTTGACATCCTTAGGGTCTACTTTTTCAAGACAGCAGCCATACTTATTGACCTCACCCAGATTCTAGTATCTTGTGTAGAAATAAGCACCCATTAAACGGGACTGTTTAAATAAACATCTCTCTGGACTCAGACAGAGCTAACTGTCCTTGAATCAACTCCAGATATATAGTATGCTTAGTCATTCAGTCATGTCTGACTCTTTGCAACCCCACAGAATGTAGCCCACCAGCCTCCTCTGTCCATGAATTCTCCAGGCAAGAATACTGGAGTGGGTTGCTATTTTTTACTCCATGTTACCTTCCTAACCCAAGGATCAAACTGACATCTGTATTTCCTGCATTGGCAGGCGGATTCTAACCATGATACCTAGGAAACCCCAGATATACAGTAAAGTAATTAATTAAATGCATTCCCTGGTGGCTCAGTGGCAAAGAATCTGTCTGCCAATGCAGGAGACTCAGGTTCTATCCCTAGGTTGGGAAGATCCTCTGGAGAAGGAAATGGCAAACCCACTCCATTATTCTTGCCTGGAAAATCCCATAGACAGAGGAGACTGGAGGGCCACAGTTGCAACAAAGCTGGACACGACTTAGTGGCTAAACAACAACAATATGAAATATAAGGCCAAGTGCCTTATCAAGAAATCTCTAAATATATCACAACACCAACTCTGTGAGGTTAAGCTGTTTCAGAAAATGGCAGGGATATAGCAGTGGCTTGGCATCTAACAGCACCTGCATTTCAGATTGTCTAAACTTCTCAAAAAGAGTGTCTTCTGCTCATAAAACTGATGGATATTTACAACTTACAAATTGTCTAGAAATCCAGATTCATTCAGCCTTGAATAGGTGCTTAATAAATATTAGCTATTTTTTAGGAGTTTATTTAGTAGTTTATCTCATCAACCTACACAGACAAAAATCACTTGTCTGTACTTCAAACCAATGGCAACAAGATTTTGAGGGTCGGTGAGCCTAGATTTTGACAGGGTGTGAGCCTACATTGAGCTTTCCAAGTGGCTCAGTGGTAAAGAGTCTTTCTGCCAATGCAGGAGATAATCCCTGGGTTGGAAAATTACACAGGGAAGGAAAAGACAACCTACTCCAGTATCCTTGCCTGGGAAATCCCATGGACAGGGGAGTCTGGTGCTCTACAGTCTGTGGTATAATAAAAGATTCAGCCAAGACTTAGGGACTAAACAACAACATTATATCTACTGGTAGATGTCCCTCTAAGACTGGGGAGCTTAAATTATTCTAATATGCAATCAAGATTAAAGAACCACTGAATAGGTCCTTCAATAGAAACTGAATAGGTCCCTCCATTTCCTTAAATAGAAAAAGTCTGAAAATGAAATCACTTTATGTATTCTGATTGATGATTTAATTGTTGGAATCCTTCACCTGGAATCCAGGTACATGCATTTGACCAGAACTTAGATATAGTTGTAGAGACAGTGGTTGGGAGAGGTAGGAAGAGGTGGGGAGATAACCACTCCAGTTCCTGCTTTTAGAACCAAGTTCCAGATAACCACATAGCATGCATCCGATAGGTGGATAACCACCTGCAAGTCCAAGGACATATGCATTGTCTGTGTTCTAACAGACAACAGTCATTGTTTTTTCAGCCAGGTGAGAAATAGTTCTAACGTTTTATGTTGGAGAACAGGATAGTCAAGCAGGCTAAGATCATTCTAGTCCCTGATTTCATGCTTAGTTTGCACATGTGCTGAGATGTGCCAGTACAGGCTGAATGGGGTTGTACCTCAGTAAGACTTTTAAGGAAGGGTATTGTGATGGCTGTTTTCCTATTTAACCAGATATGCTCGACCAGTAGAATCTGTGATAGTGCATTCCAGGGTTACCTGAGAGAGGAAAATAAACACTCAAAAACTTAGGGGAAAAAATGTAAACTATGGGACTTCCCTGGTGGTCCAATGGTTAGGATTCTGCATTTCCATGAGTTCAATCCCTGATAGGAGAACTAAAATCCTGTATGCTGTGCAGCATGGCTAATAAAAATAACAAGAGTGAATCGATTAGAGGATTGCTATGTGCCAAATACTACCCAAATACTATCCTAATACTTAACTTTTTAAAAAGTAACCTAGTTCAGAGCTAAGGCAGTCATCCAAGTGGTAAGATAATTTGAAAATGGACAGAAGGAGGAAAATTATTATGCAAGTGTGTAAAAATGTGGGTGATAGAGACAAGCCAAAGCACTGACACATAATTCATATATTAAGGACCTCTGCTTACTGTGTTTTTGTGGATGTCTCTGTGTGCTTCTCTGAGTCATGGACATATTTTTGAAGACAACAAATTAGAATGGAATGGCAAGGTTAATATATGAGTGTAATTGTAAGAGACATAGTACAGTGATTAAGATATATTATCTTCTAGATAAGCTTGTCAAAATGATTAGAAAAATAACAATACCAATAATATTTTAAATTCCCAAGAAATACAGTTGTGAAAGCTGATGAGAGTTCATGTAACTTCAAACAAAGTATATCCACTCCTCTGCAAAAACAAAAGCAAAAAGCTGGAAGCTAGTGGAAAATCAGGAGAATTTTATGAAAGAAGATACATCAAATATTTGGTGCACATCCAGTTGCTATTACTAGGCAAAGGCAAACAAAAAACACTCTCAGGTTCTTAAAACCTCAGAGATTTATCAGATTTATCAGTTAATTAAAAACTTTTTAGAGTGTTATCGAACACTCACTCCAAGTTGACTTAGAGAAGAAAACATTGGATAGAAATTTGAAGATATCTGAAAATTATTATTGAAACAAGTAAATTGTTAGAATAAAATAATGAAACTAATGAGAAGCTATTGATTCTGATAAGTGCAATTAATGTAATTATTGGAGAGAATGATGATAAAATTAATAGAGACTCAAAGAAGATAGAGAATTTAAAATAGAGCAAAACTATGTACCTTCTGTAATAGCATATATTTCCAAAGATAAAGACTTTTCATCAGAATGATTAGCTCTAATATCTCACCCCAGGTGAGATGAGATAAAGTGAATTGTGTTTTATTCCTGAAAACCGTCTGATCTGATCACACAAAGTTAGGTATAATCACAGAAAGTAGAGAATTGACAGCTAATCATTGAATGGAAACTTTGTAGTGTATCCGGACAATTCTGAGCTTGTATCTTTGGAGTTAATGCTTCCCAATGATTTAACCAAGTTAGAATTAGTCTATTGACAAGGTTCCATCTTAATTTAAGTCATACAGATGAAAAGGTGAAGAAAATGTTTAGGTGTTTTGACAGAAATGAACCGGAATGTGAAAAAATTTTTGATGAGGTCATCGAAAAATACATGCAGTCTTAATGTGATTGTTAGACTATCAAGAATGAGGGAATGCTTCTTGACTAGTTAAATTATATAAGGAACACCATGCTGTATTAAGCATTCCATTATTAATAAAATTTCTTCTGAGTAAAACAGAATACTACAGAAGCAAAATATTTAAATTTCTGAAAATCTTTCACAAGTAGAGAATAGTTGAAGAATGTCACTCAGTTCAGTTCAGTTCAGTCGTTCAGTGATGTCCGACTCTTTGCGACCCCATGAATCGCAGCACGCCAGGCCTCCCTGTCCATCACCAACTCCCGGAGTTCACTCAGACTCATGTCCATCGAGTCCATGATGCCATCCAGCCATCTGATCCTCTGTCGTCTCCTTCTCCTCCTGCCCCCAGTCCCTGCCCAGCATCAGAGTCTTTTCCAGTGAGTCAGCTCTGCATGAGGTGGCCAAAGTACTGGAGTTTCAGCTTCAGCATCATTCCTTCCAAAGAAATACCAGGGCTCATCTCCTTCAGAATGGACTGGCTGGATCTCCTTGCACTCAGTCGGGTCCAGGTCTTTGTGACCCCATGGACTGGAGCCCATCAGGCTCTTCTGTCCATAAAGTTCTGCAGGCAAGATTACTGGAGTGGGTTGCCATTCCCTTCTCCAGGGGATCTTCTCAACCCTGAGATCAAATTCATGTCTCCCACTTTGCAGACAGATTCTTTACTATCTGAGCCATCAGGAAAGCACGAAGAAATGCCAATAACCTTCAGATATCTGTAGCCTTTCTTGTAGGTGGAGGATTAAATTGAGTAGCCCTGAGTGCCTGAGTGCTTAGCTGGGCAGTTGTGGCTGACCCTTTAGGGACCCCAGGGACTGTAGCTTGCCAAGTTCCTCTGTTTAAGAGATTTTTCAGGCAAGAATACTGGAGTCGGTTGCCCTTTCTTTCTTCAGGCAGTCTTTCCGACTCAGGGATTGAACCTGCATCTCCTATGTCTCCTTGCATTTGCAGTGGATTGTTTACCCACTGAGCCACCGGAATAGCCTAGAGAGCGAAATTTAAAAGAATACTAGACACCACAGAACAAGTTACTTCATATGAGAAAGAACTTTATAAAACCAGTACTGTCCCCAGATGGAATATGATGCTTGAGGGATTAATATATTTAACTGTCATTCAGAGTGTTCAAACATAATTTATTATCAGCACAGAGGATTCAAGAATGTTATGCATGGCTACCCCAGGTGATTCTGAAATTGCAAATAGTCCTGAATTTATGACCTAGGCTGAGTATTGAGAGATATTTGAAGATGAATTTTTTGATGGCCTCATCCAAATAGTGTTTTTACAGAAACAGAAAAGTAGATATGATATAAACCTCTGGTTTACAATAGCCAAACTCCTTTTTCTAGTCCTCTGACAGTCATCTAAAAACATTGGACATACCAGGTATAGTGTGTGTGTGTGTGTGTGTGTGTGTGTGTGTGTGCGTGTGTATGCGTGCACACGTACACTTAGTCATGTCCCACTCTTTGCGACCCCATGGACTGTATCCTATGAGGCTCTCCTGTCCATGGGATTCTCCGAGCAAGAATACTGGAGTTGGTTGTCATGCCCTCCTCCAGGGGATCTTCCCAACCCAAGGATCGAACCTGTGGCTCTTGTGTCTTCTGCACTGGCAGGAAGATTCTTTTCCAGCCGAGCCACTGGGGAAGCCAGTAGTAGGTAAACTGAGTTGTCAAATGGGCCACTTTTCTTTAAAACTGCAGCTCTTGTCTGCCTTCTTAAGGCGGTAGGCAGTGTGTCAGTCTCCTCATCTAAGATGGCAGCTTTTTAATATCTTCCTCAGTGACCCACACAGTGCCTTTTGCATGGCAGACATTTAATAATGTTTTGGGAACTGAAGCTTCGGTTGCCTTTGTCTTCCCTATGGTTTATGGCTGCAGTTTTAATTCATTAGTATTTGCATTTCTCTGCCAGTTTTTAGAATAGCCAATGAGCTGTGATAGGATATACATTCATTAACAGATAATGGAAAGTTTGCTACATAGCATACATTTCCTCATCTTCTTGCTAAATGGACTCTGAATTTCATTCAAGTAGTCACCCCTCCTCTATGCAGACCTGTATCTTTGGACAAGTACATCCAACCTTAAAGTCTAGAAAAAGGCTCTGGTTGATTTAAACTAGTCAGCATGTCTCAAATTCCACGCCACAGGGGCTAATTGTATGGGGACCCACGGCTTAAACTGGGCCACTCAGATTCAGGGAGATGTTTCCTGGGGAACTGTGAGAGAATAGGTGATATAACTATTTTGTATCTTGCAACTTGTATAAAGAATTCTGAATACTGTGTGTGTGTGAGTCGCTCAGTCATGTGGAACTCTTTACGATCCCATTGACTATAGCCTACCAGGCTCCTCTGTCCACGGAATTTCCAGACAAGAATACTGGAGTGGGTAGCCATTCCCTTTTCCAGGGGATATTCTTGATCCAAGGGTGGAACCTGGGTGTTCTGCATTACAGGCAGGTTCTTTACCAAATTCTTTATCTCTGAACTTGAAGAAGGAAGTTAATAAACATGGAGTGGGCACAGTTAAGAGAACTACAGACAAATTTAGCATTTGTGGTAATGATGTTGTGATCTCTAGACAAAGGACTAGTGTGGTTTGGGCCTTCTGCTGTGAGCGAGCAGAATTGTCCTAACAGATCCAAAGAGTACAGTGAAACACTGAAAAACTTTTCATTTTTACTTCTTTCAACTCAGTTCCCCCACATCTCTCTGAACATTCATTCTTTGTTTCATTCATAAGGATTTCTGAGATGGGTTGTGTTTTTTCTCTATAACTTATCTTTCAAATTATTTCCTCTATTGGTGGGGCCCTTTGATGTCTTTCCTTGCTCTGTATTTATTCCCTTTTCAACCCATGTCTTTCATCTAGGCTAGACTGTTACAACATCAGTTGTACATAAAATCTTAATAACTATTGTAGTACTTACATTTGGATATTACATTATTTATGTCTGCCTTTCTTGGATTTTTTTAGACCATAATTTAGTTTATGACCTCTAAACTCAACTAAGGGTCTAGTTACTAAATTATGAATAAATGAATATGCTCTAAATGGATGAGCGCTAGTTCTTAATTCTCAAAAAGAAAATATTAGGTTTGCCACAAGTAGCTTCAAACTTAGGTTATTTCTACTTTTAACCACAGTGTTCAATAAAAACTTTGACTCATTTTCCATCCATAAACCCAGTTTTGATTTTTTTATAAGACACAGCACTTTTTCAGTGACATATTATAGGATACATTTTAAAAGGAAAGAGACTTCCCAAATAAATTTAATGTTAGAAAAAAATGTGCAAGTATTTTCTCTGCATGCATATGCATCTCAAGATTTTAATTGCTTTTTACTTCAGGAAGATTGTGATGTATAAACATTTTACAAATTCGATCTCAAAAAACCAATGATTTGAGTAATCTGTGTTTAATGTAA
>SJYC01002958.1:0-14381 GCA_006408675.1 Madoqua kirkii | reverse complement strand
ATATGCATTTGCCTCTCTTACACTTTTTTTTCTGTAAGTCACTCAGGAGCTTCTGTTGGAACCATGGCTGTTAATTCAGTATTATTTCTCAATGCCCCTTGAAAATCCAGGGTATAACAATTTCCTCTGTGTCCTAGGAGACAGACTTGTTTTCAATTAGATTTATAAATGAGGCGATCTAGCAACAAACAATCTACTGGCTTCACAAGATAGTAAGTTAAGAATTTTACAGCCATGCCTCCCAATTCCTTGGTGAAGTTTGGAAAATGCTACATACAGAAAACTTAGTAAGGTACAAAGGCAATATTGATACAGCTTGCTTGCACCAACTTCTTAGGATTTATTTCCTTATGTAAAACACCTTTTCTTTCTTTTCTGCTGCAAGAAATGGTATAAAACTCTCTTGTAAGACAGCTAGACATTTACCTGTACTCTTAAAGGTGTACACAAAATAAAACAACAAAAAATCAGATCAAATGGTAAAACCACATAAGTTACATATCACTGCCAAGGCATGGCAACAACAAAGAATTTCCTAAAAGTTACTTCAATCTTAAAACAAGAAAAATTTTTCTAAGTGACTAAAGAAAAAAAAAATGAGCTCCTGAATTAATACTTTTGAAAAAAATATGATATTCTTCTAGGAGAATCTGAAACTCTTGTTAGGAAGGAATGAAATCAGCTAATAGCACTAAATTCAACATATGACAATCCTTTGCATAAAACAATCTTAAATATTGATTTCAGGAATAAAATTTTAAAATAAAATTTTTCTTGATGTTAAATGATTCCTGGCTATATACCTTATAGGCACTAGAAGAATCTGTACTTCATACATGTTCAATATTATGGTAAAAAAATCCTGGAAACAGATTGCAATTTTGTGTCAATTCCAAATGCCCAAAGAAAATACAAATTCAAAACACACATCACAGCATTATCCAGAGTTTAAGCCATTTAGGATATTACATCGATTTGTAAGTTCAATTCTCCAAAACCCTTTTCTTTAAGATAATGACTTTATTTCGTCTTTATTATATTTATGTCTTCATTACAATTAGTCCTCTATTAATAACAGCACAGTTTATTTTAATGCTTGTGGAGTCTTATTTTTTCCTCTGCTTTTAGGTGTGCTAATCTTTGTGCATGTGCATTTTCTACCACATTGCAACAGGCAAGCTTTGGTTCAATTTTCTTGTCCTACACAAAGGAAGATTTTGAGTGCAGAATCTTAGCCACTAGGTCCTGGGTTGCCATTTTATTCTCCTCTCCTTGGGTGGATTTATTG
The DNA here is from genome assembly GCA_006408675.1 of Madoqua kirkii. NCBI lineage: Eukaryota > Metazoa > Chordata > Mammalia > Artiodactyla > Bovidae > Madoqua > Madoqua kirkii. The sequence goes on along the minus strand of SJYC01002958.1, from coordinate 13,093 downwards.
GAAGGAAATGGGTAAAGGGCAGGGGGAGAAAGGGAAGGGGTGAGAGAGGGACGAAGGGAAGAGTTCTCAGCTATGTTGAATCTTGATTCACAACTTTGCCTCCATTCATGGTCGGTGTTCCAGAACTTTTCCTTGAACGCCCTTGTTTTTCTCCAATTTCATGTAGTGATGGCTCTCTGTACATACACACTGGAAGGCAAAAATCACATTAATTACTCACAACAATAGTGGACATCAAATTCAGCCTCAATAAACATCTCAGATTTGATTTTATTTAGTGTTCATTCTCATCACTAGCTCTTTTTCCTACCATGAAAACGAGTCTTAACTTAAAATATTTAATGGATACACAATTTTCTTCTAGTTCTATCAGTCACACCCTTTTAAGTCTTCCTGAGCTGCAGACATATAAGTGGTTTCTGTTGCCTTATAGATAAGGCTTAATAAGTTTTTGCTCTCTACTAACCTATGTAACAGGATTTTTATCTAGAGTGAGAGGAGACATCGAGAGTATAACATTTAAAGGGAGGAAAGAGATATCTTGTTTTTCAGACTTTAGTCTGCAATCTAGTTCCGATAGGGGAAAAATAAAACCCTCTTATTTATGTGATCTTTTAATCTTTACTTTACTACAAGAAATATGATACTGTTGTATCAACTGAAATTTTAGTGCCAAGTTTCAGAGTATCCTCTATAAGAAATGATAATAGGAGAGAGAGCAGAGAAGAAAAAAAAACACAGTTTTTCCAATTTCTTCATATTTCCCTCACCTAAGGTAATGAACAGTCTAAGGCTTCTTAGTTATTCATCAGTAGGAAATGTGATTATGCAACTTTGAGATTTCAGTTTGCATCTATATAAACAGTTCTTTTTATCTCCTGTTGTTTCGTCTGGCTCTAAAGCTCAGTCATCTGTGAATTATCGCAGCTCTTGCTAGATTACTGCACAGAAAGAATAATGTTTTTCAAATCACAGTTACTCTTGTAAGATAGCATCTATCAGCATATTGAGTACATTAAAACATTCATTTTACTGTCATGAGACAAATGTGACTGTACCTGAGCATATGAAATACTTATATATCAAGAGATAGTTTCATCCTTGACTTAGGAACAAACAATTGCAACCCCTATCTGTTGAATAATCACTACACTACCCTGGCAATCTGAATGTTATTTCCAATCAAATTTCTTCTTCCTATAGGCTTTGCCTTGGGACTAGACACCTAAGCATGGCCGTGAATAAATAGATGTTGTATGGTGGTTAAGAGCACCAGTTTGGGAGACACACTGTCTGGTCCACTTCCACACTCAGCCACTCTCTAGCTCTGTCCAACTGGACACCTAAAAGCATCTAAAGATGTTTAAGAAAAATAAATAAGCTGATCTCATGAAAATTCTGAATAAAAGATTTCAGAGAACACAGTGATTAACAGTTTTTACTGAAGATACATTCTAAATCCAAAACTAAATTAAGAGAGTTAAGAGACAAATAAGTTTCTCCTCAGACTAGCTCAGTGATGAGGAGATAGTGATGAGATGTTTCTTGCAACATCTCAGTAGGAGGGCTTCTTAAATCTTCATGTGCATTTGAATCACATAGGGGTATTATTAAAATGCAAATTCTGATTCAGAAGATCTATAGTGGGCTTAGATTCTGCATTTTTAGTAAGTGCCCAGGTGATGCTGATGCTAGCAAGATCTGAACCACACTGTGGTTAGTATAAAATATATATAAAAGCATGTTGATTCATAAATCGTGCACAAGCACAAGTATTATATAGATTTTAGAATGAAATTTTAAAATATTTTAGTTATTGTACTGAATGACCCCTCCAATATCCTCAAAGGACTGCCTTTGGCCTCACTAGCAAAGTGTACAGAGGAAATTAGTTTAGAAAGAATGAGGCTATAATTTTCAGATAGTACCAGTAGGTAATTCAAGGGTCTGCTTTTGTTTTACAAAAGGCAAAAGATCTTTGTGTAAGATCCTATTGAAATCTTGAAATTCTTCAAGCCTGATGTCTCTTGCATATATTTCTGTTATAGGGAAAGTGTCAAAATCCCCCAAACTAAATAATATGTTTATGTGTGCAAAATATATAACCATGTGTTTATAACTGGTTAGTGCACATGGGAACCCAGAAGATGTAATGAACTGATTGGACTGGAAAGCAATTTATATGATGCCATAAAGCAGTTTTTCCCTACTCTGTCATCTAATCAGCTGCGAAAATCCCCAACCTGACCTGGAACTTCCCAGGTGGTGGAAGTGGTAAAGTATCCACTTATTAATGCTTCCCTTGGAGAAGGCAATGGCAACTCACTCCAGTACTCCTGCCTGGAAAATCCCATAGGTGGAGGAGCCTGGTGGGCTGCAGTCCATGGGGTCGCTAAGAGTCGGATACGACTGAGCAGCTTTACTTTCACTTTTCACTTTCATGCACTGGAGAAGGAAATGGCAACCCATTCTAGTGTTCTTGCCTGGGGAATCCCAGCGATGGGGAAGCCTGGTGGGCTTCTGTCTATGAGGTCGCACAGAGTCGGACACGACTGAAGTGATTTAGCAGTAGCAATGCTTCCCTGGTGGCTCAGATGGTAAAGAATCCTCCTGTAATGCGGGAGACATGGGTTTGATTCCTGGGTTGGGAAGATCCCCTGGAGGAGGGCACTCCAGTATTCTTACCTAGAGAATTCCCATGGACAAAGGAGCCTGGAGGGGTACAGTCCATAGGATCACAAACTGAGTGACCAAGCACAGCACAGCTAATCAGGAGACGCAATTGATCCCTGAGTCAGAAAGATCCTGGAGAAGGAAATGGGAATCCACTCCAGTATTTCCTGCCCAGAAAATCCCATGGACAGAGGAGCCTGGCGGCCTATAGTCCAAGAGGTCACAAAGACTATGGACTGCTAACTACGGACTGCTAAATCAGTCTCAAAGAATGAAAAAAAGTAATAAATTATAAACAATAGATTTTTGGCATGAAAATTTCTAAACTTCAGTTTAGAGACACAAAGAATATTACTCTTATTTTCCATTAAATAATATATTTTATAATTTTTGTGCTTGAATTTCTTAGTGTTTTAATTTCTTTTTAAAGTTTCCTTCTGTCATAGACTCTACCCAAGACATTTGCTTTTAACTTTTATCTTTTTTTTTTTTTTGCTATTTCCCAATACATGTAAAATATCTAAGCTGTGACAACACAAAAGGTTGCCATTATAATTATCATTGCAGATAACTTTACTAATAATGCAATCCTGCTGGCCATCCAAGTAACAAGTCCCCAGAGTTTTTCAAGTTGGAATCTAAACATTTTCAATGTTTGTGAAACAGTAAAAGTCACCAGTGTCATAGCAAAGTGTGCAACCTGCTCTTTTTTAAGGACAATCGAATCACAAATTTTCCTATTTTTCCATTAAATGAAGTAGTAAAATTCCAGGTTTGAAAAAAAACTGTTCAAACTAGCTGGAAAATTAAGAGTAATAAAACAAATAAATTTAAGTTAATTTCTTAGGCTTCAATTTTCATTGTTACTTTCAGGCTCTCAGATGCCAAACAGGGGGTATAAATCTCAATCAAATTTTAGAATTAAAAGGTAATTAAATGAATATGATCTAATTAGAAAGCCAAGAAATGACAAATCACTTCTCCCAATATAACTTCCTTTGATAGTTGTATCAGCATTCCATAACAGTGCTATTCTGTCTGAAAGGTAAATAATAAAAAGATGACACAGAATACAAGAAGAAAATAAAGCATAACTGTACTATATAAAGTGCATTATTTGTCCAAAATATAAACCAAAATTACTGTAATGTACACAATAATCACAATGATAATCTCTAAAATTTGCATGACAAAAATACATTCTCTATATATATATTTTAGATTTTTTGAATACTTTCAGACTGATTTACCAGTCCATATTCAGGTGATGAAATTCTAACAGGGCTATTTAAAATCCTAAAAGATGATGCTATCAAATATGCAAATTTGGAAAGCCCAGCAGTGGCCACAAGACTGGAAAAGGTCAATCCTAATCCCAATTCCCAAGAAGGACAGTACTAAAGAATGTTCAAACCACCAGACAATTACATTCATCTCCCATGCTAGTATGGTTATGCTCAAAATCCTCCAAGCTAGGCTTCAGGATTATATGAAGAGAACTTCCAGATGTTCATGCTGGGTTTAGAAAAGGCAGAGGAGATCAAATTGCCAATATTTGCTGGATCACAGAGAAAGCAAGGGAATTTCAGAAAAACATCTACCTCTGTTTCATTGACTACACTAAAGCCTTTGACTGTGTGGATCATAACAAACTGTGGAAAACTCTTAAAAGAGATGGGAATATCAGACCATTTACTTGTCTCCTGAGAAACCTGTATGTGGGTCAAGAAGCAACAGTTAGAACTCTGTATGGAACAACTGACTGGTTCAGGATTGAGAAAGGAGTACAATACGTCACCCCGTTTATTTAACTTATATGCAGAGCACATCATGCCAAATGCTGGCTGGGTGAGTTAAAAGCTGGAACCTAGATTGCTGGGAGAAATATCAACAACCTCAGATATGTAGTGATACCACTGTAATGGCAGAAAGCAAAAAGAAACTAAAGAGCCTCTTGATAAGGGTGAAGGAAGAGAGTGAAAAAGCCGGTTTAAAACTCAATATTAAGAAAAAACTAAGATCTTGGCATCCAATCCCATCACTTTACGGCAAATAGAAGGGGAAAAGGTGGAAGCAGTAACAGATTTCCTCTTCTTGGGATCTAAAATCACTGCAGATGGTGACTGTAGCTATGGTTTTAGAAGATGATTGCTTCTTGGCAGGAAAGCTATGACAAACCGAGACAGTGTGTTAAAAAGCAAAGACATCACTTTGCTGACAAATGTCCACATAGTCAAGGCTATAGTCATTCCAGTAGTCATGTACAAATATGAGAGCTGGACAGTAAAGAAAGCAGAGTGCTGAAGAACTGACGCTTTCAAACTGTGGTACCGGAGAAGACTCTTGAAAGTCCCTTGGAAAGCAAGGAGATCAAACTAGTCAATCTTAAAGGAAATCAACCATGACTGATGCTGAAGTTAAAGCTCCAACACTTTAGGCCACCTGATGCGAAGAGCTGACTCAGTGGAAAAGACCCTGATGTGAGAAAGACTGAAGGCAGGAGAAGAGGGCAACAATGATGAGATAGTTGGATGGCATCACCAATTCAATGGACGTGAATTTGGGCAAACTCTGGGAGATGGTGAGGGACAAGGAAGCCTGGTGTGCTGCAGTCCATGGGATGCAAAGAGTCAGACACAACTTGGTGACTGAACAACAAGAAGTCAGATCTGACTTTTTGTGACCACATAGACTATAGCCCATCAGGCTCCTCTGTTCACGGAAATAATCCCTTCAATAAATTTATTATTTCAGAGTCTTCAAGCCATTTATTTATTTTCATAGTCAAGCTGTCTTTAAATGAATTATAACAACAGACAGAATTTTACATTTAACCCTAACTGGGATTAACTGACTTCTCAGGCTGAATGATCACAGAGGGATGAGATTCTCATATAGAACCCAAGCTGGCATTTGATTGTGAAGATTTTCCTGGATCTTGCTGGGGAGTGCTAAAACCTGCCCAGGTGGAAATTCAAAGCCATTTTAAATTGACCAACTAAATATGATAACCAGGTGAATAAAGTAGGTGAGAAATTCCTATCCTCATTTTTTAAATATAAAAGAAACTAAGTGACTTCCCTAAAATCAGATGGTGAATAGTAGCAGAGCCAAATGAGAGTGTAGGATCTCAAAGTCCTAACAAAATTTCTTAATAAAAGCACAAAAACAATGAGTCAAATAAGTGGTGCAAATAACTGTCTTCTTCCAGACAATTTTAAAGTTATTTCCATATATTAATCTAGATCCAAGCTGGCCTCATTTCTACCAAATATTCCTAATGTCTTTAAGAAAATGGAAATGAAAACAAATTCAGGATGCCTATTTAAAATAAATAGGTAATGAGTATCGGCAAGTAGGTAGAGGAACTGGAACCACTGTACATTGATGGAAGGAATTTAAGATGGACAGCCACTGTGGAAAACTATACAATGATTCGCTCAAAAAGCATAGAATTACCATATGATCCAGATATGTGACTTGTGGATATACACCCAAGAGAAATAAAAGCAAGGGTGTTAATAGTATTTACACAGCAATGTTCATAAAAGCATTACTTGCAATAGCGAAAAGGTGTGAGCATCTTTGGTTGGTTGAGCCAATGAACAGATACACAAAAGGTGCTATATGCATACAATAAAATATTGTTCAACTTAAAAAGGAAGCAAATCCTAACACAAGTGTGGATGAACCTTGAAGACCTAAAGACAAAATGAAGTAATAAACCACTGGGGAAGCCTAAGCTAGGCATAAAAGGAAACATATTTTATGATTTTACTTATGTGGGATATCTAGAGTAGTCTTTAATAAAGTCAGAACATAGAATGGTGGTTTCCAGGGGCTGAGGGAAGGAAGTATGCAAGTAAATACTTAATGGGTACAGCATTTCAATTGGGGAAGAAGAAAAAATTTTAGGGATAGATGGTGTTGATGGCTGCAAAACACAGAAATGTACTCAATGGCACTGAAATGTGCTCTTAAACTGGTTAAAATGGCAAATATCATGTTGTGTATATTTACACAACATACTTAAAAATTATACATAATTTTCAAAAGTCACACACACAGAAACAAACACCTTACATGTAAGCTGTAAACAAAGAAGTGACTATTAAAATCAGAAATGTCCTATTTGTATGGGAAGAGTCAACAATTCCCCAATAGTCAACAGTATTAGTCTTAGAACTGTGCTAAGAAAAAGAGAATTGAGATACACTAAGGATATAGGACTGTGAAGAAAGCTGAGTGTCAAAGAATTGATGCTTTTGAACTGTGGTGTTGGAAAAGACTCTTGAGAGTCCCTTGGACTGCAAGGAGATCCAACCAGTCCATCCTAAAGGAGACCAGTCATGGGTGTTCATTGGAAGGACTGATGCTGAGGCTGAAACTCCAATACTTTGGCCACCTCATGTGAAGAGCTGAATCATTGGAAAAGATCCTGATGCTGGGAGGGATTGGGGCCAGGAGGAGAAGGGGACAACAGAGGATGAGATGGCTGGAAGGCATCATCCACTCAATGCACATGAGTTTGGGTGAACTCCGGGAGTTGGTGATGGACAGGGAGACCTTGCGTGCTGCGATTCATGGGGCTGCAAAGAGTCGGACTGAGCAACAGAACTGAACTGAACTGAAGGATAAAGGCTGGCGACCGGATAGGGAAATCTGATGAAAACATCATAGGCCCTCGCTATCTAATACAGTATCCATTTTGCCTGTGTGGTCACTGATCACTAAAAATGTGGCTAGTCCTAATTCAGGAGTGCAAGAGGGATAAAATAAACACTGAATTTTAAAGACCACACTAAATTAATTAATTAATTAATTCCTGCCCTCAGGGAGTTCAAGGCTAAGAAAGAGAGCATAGACATGCACACAGAACACAGAGAGGAAAGGGCCATAGCAGAGCTGAATGGGAATGAGTATCTAAAATAGCTCTTTAATGCTGATTTAGCCTTGAAGGAGGCAAAGGGTTTAGAGATGGGCTAATAAATAAGAATGAAGGGATGGGACTGCCAGTGGTTAAGAATCTGCCTGCCAATGCAGGGTACACAAGTTCGATCTCTGGTCTGGGAAGATTCCACACGCCACAGGGTAACTAAGCTGGTGCACGGCAACTATGGAACCGGTGCTCTCGAGTCCACGCTCCAGAGAAAGCACCACAGTGAGAAGCCTGCTCGCCGCATCTAGAGAGGAGCCCTGCTCACCGCAGCTAGAGAAAGCCTGCACACAGCAACAAACGCCCAGTGCAGCCAAAGGTTAAAAAAAAAAAAAGAATGAAGGGATGAAGTGCAGGTTGTCTAAGAGAAACAGTGACTCAATGAAGCAGGAGATAAAACTGAGGATGAGGGATGAGAGTGACCGACTTGAGTTAGACTTCTGAAGTCCAGAAGAGAGGATTTGAGCCTGGATTTTGGTATATATCAGCCTTAATTTGATAGTGAACAAACAGCTAAGAGTATGTCCATCAAGTATATGAGTGTATAAGGAAAAATCTATTCAATCTCTTTATCTATAAAATGTCCAACTCTGTTTACATGACATGAATATAGCCAGTCAGGATAGTTAAGAAGAATCAGTTAAACTGAATCTTACTGCATAGATTCCATAAGAAATGGCTGGCAACATTTCAAACTTCTATGAGTTTTTCTGAGGCCTTGCAAACACCATCTTAATTTCTTAGGAACAAACCTAGCTGAGATATGAGATATGAGACCAGCTGCATATCTAATATATATAGTTGGCTTTCTGTATCCATGGGTTCTACATCCTCAGGATCAACTAAGGATTGGAAAATACTCAATTAGAAATTCCAGAAAGTTCCAAAAAGTGAAACTTGAACTTGTCCTGATCTAGCTGTCTTTGGGGTTTCATAGAGTCGGACACGACTGAAACAACTTAGCAGCAGCAGCAACAGCAGCAACCATTTACACACTGTTTACACTGCATTGAAGTGAAGTGAAGTGAAGTGAAGAGAAGTGAAGTGGCTCAGTCGTGTCCGACTCTTTGCGACCCCATGGACTGTAGCCTGCCAGTCTCCTCAGTCCATGGGATTTTCCAGGCAAGAGTCCTGGAGTGGGTTGCCATTTCCTTCTCCAGGGGATCTTCCCAACCCAGGGATGGAACCCCGGTCTCCCGCATTGTAGGCAGACGCTTTACCATCTGAGCCACCAGGGAAGAAGCCCTACACTGCGTTAGGTATTATAAATTATCCAGAGATGATTTAAAGTATCCAGGAGTGTGTGTGTAGTATATATATGCAAATACCATGCTATTTCATATAAGGGACTTGGACATCTGCAGATTTCAGTATCAGCAGGGATTCCTGGAATGAACTGCAAATACTGAGTGATGACTATACTTGACATCTAACATATTTTAAGTTCCATAATTTTGACTGTAATTGAAAGGTGGGGCTCTCTCAGTTAAGCTAACTAACATACCGACAAGGGTTATCCTTTTGTTTTGTGGGGAGATTAAGAAGAATAAACAATAAGTGATAAATAAAGAATTACTGTTCAACATATAAGAATCCTATATATTTGACTGTACACTAAAATTAATCACAGTTTTTTATAGCTATTAGTACTAGAATTTTAAGTTCTGGTATTAATTTCCAATTATCTATTACTAAGCAATTGTGAAAAACCTTTAAGAAACATTTCTAGGGAACCATCTAGATACTGATCTTCAAGAGTTACATAAATTCTACAGATCCTAAACTGTGCTTCTCAAATTCTCCTGTCCCATGTAAGTCAAGTTTTTTCTTCCCAATAATTGATTCCTGATTTTAATTTGCAGTAGTTCAAAGGACTTTTCCATCACTTTCTATTACAATAAGATATTATTTCATTATAAAACATATTTATTAGTGTAGGCCTTAAAAATCTGACTTTGAATATTTTCTTCCAAAGTGCTTTGCTTTATATATTCTATCCACTACAACTGTGAGAGCAAAGTTTGATATTCCAGTTATTTTGATATTTCTAAATTGAGAATAAAGTAAATAAAACAAAAAATCTAACTTACTATCTTTCTTGTCCTCTCAGCTACCCAAATCTGTTTCACAGAAACTCAGACTCAGTGCTACTTTAGATTTAGCAACTGGAAACAAATTCTCTATGGGAAACTTGGGATGTTAATATCTAATCATGTATCATTCAGAATCCTATGGGCTTCATTTGTGATACAGGCTTTATTTCTAGTGGGCATGATTTAATGGCCATCTGTTGGTACAGAATTGATTTCTTCGGTGTTACTTACCAATTTAACTTCATACTATTTTTACAAGTTTCAATATCCAAATTTCAAGAATGCTTAGTATCCTAATATAATACCTGCCTGATAACAATGTTACTTCTCATGGCTCTTCTGGGTTGTCTTGATCATATTTCTTGCTCTTTTACAAGTATGATAAAATATACTTGCTTTTTTTTCACCCCACAAGATGTTGTTGAGATAAGTATTATGGTTCCTCTATAATGACTATGCCAAAGCCTTTGACTGTGTGGATCACAATAAACTGTGGAAAATTCTGAAAGAGATGGGAATACCAGACCACCTGATCTGACTCTTGAGAAATCTGTATGCAGGTCAGGAAGCAACAGTTAGAACTGGACATGGAACAACAGACTGGTTTCGAATAAGAAAAGGAGTACGTCAAGGCTGTATATTGTCACCCTGCTTCTTTAACTTCTATGCAGAGTACGTCATGAGAAATGCTGGACTGGAAGAAATACAAGCTGGAATCAAGATTGCCGGGAGAAATATCAATAACCTCAGATATGCAGATGGCACCACCCTTATGGCAGAAAGTGAAGAGGAACTAAAAAGCCTCTTGATGAAAGTGGAGAGTGAAAAAGTTGGCTTAAAGCTCAACATTCAGAAAACGAAGATAATGGCATCTGGTCCCATCACTTCATGGGAAATAGATGGGGAAACAGTGGAAACAGTGTCAGACTTCATTTTTGGGGGCTCCAAAATCACTGTAGATGGTGACTACAGCCATGAAATTAAAAGACACTTACTCCTTGGAAGAAAAGTTATGACCAACCTAGATAGCATATTCAAAAACAGAGACATTACTTTGCTGACTAAGGTCCATCTAGTCAAGGCTATGGTTTTTCTAGTAGTCATGTATGGATGTGAGAGTTGGACTGTGAAGAAGGCTGAGGGCTGAAGAACTGATGCTTTGAACTATGGTGTTGGAGAAGACTCTTGAGAGTTCCTTGGACTGCAAGGAGATCCAACCAGTCCATTCTAAAGGAGATCAGCCCTGGGTGTTCTTTGGAAAGAATGATGCTAAAGCTGAAACTCTGGTACTCTGTCCACCTCATAGGAAGAGCTGACTCATTGGAAAAGACTCTGATGCTGGGAGGGATTGGGGGCAGGAAGAGTAGGGGACGACAGAGGATGAGATTGCTGATGGCATCACTGACTTGATGGATGTGAGTCTGAGTGAACTCTGGGAGTTGGTGATGGACAGGGAGGCCTGGCATGCTGCGATTCATGGGGTCGCAAAGAGTTGGACAGGACTGAATGACTGAACTGAACTCAACACATGTGATATCATAATGTTGTTGCTTTTGTTTTAGTTGCTAAGCCACATCCAATTCTTTGTGACCCCATGGACTGTAGCCTTAAATTTCCCAGGCAAGAATACTGGAGTGGGTTGCCATTTCCTTCTCCAGGGGATCTTCCTGACCCAGGGATTGAACCCACAGCTCCTGCATGGGTAGGCAGGTTTACTGCTGAGCCACCAGGGAAGCCCTAGTTTTGGATAAATGGTAAAAGGAGATAATGCTTTGAAAAGGGAAGTATTTCTGTATGGCTCTTTAGAACTCTTTCTTCAAATCAGTTTTCTATTTTTCCTCTTTTCTCATATATGTTTAAATTTCTTCTTCTTCTTTCTCTTCTCCCTCCCCACTCTTGCTCTTCCTCCTCTTCTGAATGTTTTGTTTTATTCATGTTTTGACTTTTCTTGATTTATAGTACACCAAAGTAGAGGAGTTTATCCCAGGTTTTGGAATAAAAATGAGGCAGAGATTCATGAGAGAATACTCTTCCTTATTTGTGGACACAGGGACAAGTGAGGGCTTCTAATAACATAACTCACGTTACATACTGTTTTAAGATATGGCATCCATTAGGAATCCTTAGTTCACCCCTTCAATGTGAAGAGGACACACGTGCATGATTGACACTCATAAGTAAGTGACTTGGTGTAGTGAAGGCTGTCATTTTCACAGCTTCCTGAGAGATTGTGGCCATACTTCTACAGAAAGTCCTGCAGTCCTGTTATCAATTAAAGTTCTACACTTGGTCATAATAAGACCATAAGCTACCAACCTTATGGTAACATATGGCATTTGTTCTATTTAAATTTTGCTTTATTTTTAAGTGCAAGATTGTGCCATTTGAAAAGAAAAAGACCAAACATATATCACTTCATCTTCTCTTTGTAAGTTTAGGTAAGGGTCTTTCCAGGATTGACTTTCCACTTAGTATTTTTCTATTATATTCTTTCACTTGTACCTCTGCTGTAAATGCAGTTATCAGAATCAGCAGGTGATCCTTGCCATTATATTAGCTCAGACTCCCTGTTTGAAACATTGAACATTCAATAGTTGGTTTTATTTTAGTTATCATACATTCTCTTGAAAAACAAACTAAAATAATGTCTTTCTTAAAAGTAAAATCCCAGGGGTTGCTGTTATTTATAAATCAAACTATAATAAGCCAGGTTCCAGATACCATCCAAGGGGTATTCCTCTAAGAAACTGCCATCTTCTTAACCATTTGTTGTTTTAGTCAGTAAGTCATGTCTGGCTCTTTGTGATCACAGGGACTATAGCCCACCAGGCTCTTCTTGCCCATGGGATTTCCCAGACAAGAAGACTGGAGTGGGTTGACATTTCTTCCTCCAAGGGATCTTCCTGACCTAGGGGTAGAACCTGCATCTCCTGCGTCTTCTGTATTGGCAGGGGGATTCCTTACTGCTGAGTCTAAGCTAATATTCAGTTCAGTTCAGTCGCTCAGTCATGCCCAACTCTTCGTGACCCCATGAATTACAGCACGCCAGGCCTCTCTGTCCATCACCATCTCCCGGAGTTCACTCAGACTCACGTTCATCGAGTCAGTGATGCCATCCAGCCATCTCATCCCCTGTCGTCCCCTACTCCTCCTGCCCACAACCGTTCCCAGCATCAGAGTCTTTTCCAATGAGTCAACTCTTCGCATGAGGTGGCCAAAGTACTGGAGTTTCAGCTTTAGCATCATTCCTTCCAAAGAAATCCCAGGGCTGATCTCCTTGCAGTCCAAGGGACTCTCAAGAGTCTCCTCCAACATCACAGTTCAAAAGCATCAATTCTTCAGCACTCAGCCTTCTTCACAGTCCAGCTCTCACATCCATACATGACCGCAG
>SJYC01002957.1:0-129614 GCA_006408675.1 Madoqua kirkii | reverse complement strand
AACATCACCGTTCAAAAGCATAAATTCTTCGGCGCTCAGCCTTATTCACAGTCCAGCTCTCACATCCATACATGACTGCAGGAAAAACCATAGCCTTGACCAGACAGACTTTTGTTGGCAAAGTAATGCCTCTGCTTTTGAATATACTATCTAGGTTGTTCATAACTTTTCTTCCAAGGAGTAAGTGCTTTTTAATTTCATGGCTGCAGTCACCATCTGCAGTGATTTTGGAACAGTTTTATGAAGACCTACAAAACCTTTTAGAACTAACACCCAAAAAAGATGTCCTTTTCATTACAGGGGACTGGAATGCTAAAGTAGGAAGTCAAGAAACACCTGGAGTAACAGGCAAATTTGGCTTTGGAATGCAGAATGAAGCAGGGCAAAGACTAACAGAGTTTTGCCAAGAAAATGCACTGGTCATAGCAAACACTCTCTTCCAACAACACATGAGAAGACTCTACACATGGACATCACCAGATGGTCAACACCGAACCCAAATTGATTATATTCTTTGCAGCCAAAGATGGAGAAGCTCTATACAGTCGACGAAAACAAGACCAGGAGCTGACTGTGGCTCAGATCATGAACTCCTTATTACCAAATTCAGACTGAAATTGAAGAAAGTAGGGAAAACCGCTAGACCATTCAGGTATGACCTAAATCAAATCCCTTATGATTATACAGTGGAAGTGAGAAATAGATTTAAGGGCCTAGATCTGATACATAGAGTGCCTGATGAACTATGGACAGAGGTTTGTGACACTGTACAGGAGACAGGGATCAAGACCATCTCCATGGAAAAGAAATGCAAAAAAGCAAAATGGCTGTCTGGGGAGGCCTTACAAATAGCTGTGAAAAGAAGAGAGGTGAAAAGCAAAGGAGAAAAGGAAAGATTAATTAGACATCTGAATGCAGGGTTCCAAAGTTAATATCAATTGAGCACTTACTTGGTATCTGCACTTTATATACAGTAAGATTATTTTAAATGACCTTAACATACAGTTTAATTGATCCGTTTTTCAGTTAAGGAAACTGAAGAGCAGAAAAGGTAGTTTGTTTAAAGTCATTCACTGACATAAACAGAATCAGCTTCAAATTCATGTGTGATTAGCTTGAGAAAAACTTAGTTGCTTGGTCTCGGTCAAAATCTTGATCCCAGGGACTTCTCTGGTGGTCCAAGGGCTAAGACTCCAAGCTTTCAGTGTAGGGGGCTGGGGTTCGATTCCTGGTCAGGGAACTAGATCCTGCATGTAACTTAAAAGTCCCACATGCCACAACTAAAGATCCTGCATGCTGCAACTAAGACCCAGCGTGGCCAAATAAATATTAAAAAAAAAAAAACTTGACCCCAAACCTCATGGGGGTGCTCAGTACTTCGTGGAATCCTCCTCCACTTCTCTAGCCAATTCCCTCTCCCGGTCTTCCTAAGTGACTACTCCATATTTCTCCTTCCTCCTCAAACTCTGAAAACTGCCTCATATCCTCCTTAGACTCAGGAAATAGGCTTGCTTTCCTTCCTTTTCTTTTCTCTTTTTCTCCTTCTCCATTTATCTCTCCCTCTTTCCTTCCCTTTTGTCAGTAACCACACTCTGAATTCACTTAGAAAATAAATGCAGAAGAGAAAGCGTTCATATTTCCACCACAAAAGTTATACCAACCTGCACACATCTGCTTGCTCATATCCTGGCTTCCTGCTTGTCAAAAATGCTTGAACTCTTCCTGTTTCTATTTAAATCTAGTCCTAACCTTGCCACTTGTGTACTTGATCCCATCCCCTCTGGTCAGTATTACTCAGTGACCCTCTCTCCTATAATACCAATTTCCCCTTCTCCCCCATCAGTCTATAAATATGCTAAATAGCTTTAAACAAACAAGCCCCAGCACATAGCCACCATGTTTCTCTCCACCTTGTGCTCCATTTCTCTATTTTCCTTTTATAAGAAGACTCCTCAGAAGTGTCATTTAATATTACTTTTTTCTTTCCTTTAACTCTTGTAACTTTTATCAACTCTAATTAGACATTCCCACAACTCCTCTGAAATCAATCCTGTGAAGTCACTATTGAATGTATGGTCAGTCCTCATTCAACAGCTTACTGGAGGCTCTACCAGTATTTGGTAGAGAGAACAACTCTAATCTTGACTTCCCTGGTGGCTCAGTTTTGCCTCTTTCTAGTTATATGGACTCGGAGAAGGAAATGGCATCCTACTCCAGTACTCTTGCCTAGAAACTCCCATGGACGGAGAAGCCTGGTGGGCTGCAGTCCATGGGGTCACTAAAGGTCAGACACAACTGAGCGACTTCACTTTCACTTTTCACTTTCATGTATTAGAGAAAGAAATGGCAACCCACTCCAGTGTTCTTGCCTGGAGAATCTCAGGGACGGGGGAGCCTGGTGGGCTGCCATCTATGGGGTTGCACAGAGTCAGACACGACTGAAGCGACTTAGCAGCAGCAGCAGCATCTATATGGACCTAGGTGAGCTATGCAATTGCTATTAAACTCAGTTTCCTGATTTTTAAAATTGGGATAATATTCTTAATGTTTCCTCCCAAAGTGTCAATGATACTCTTGTTAGGAGGAATGTTGAAAATAACAAAAAATCTTTCAAATGTTTTGAAATTTGTACTTAGCAAATAGTAATTTT
The DNA here is from genome assembly GCA_006408675.1 of Madoqua kirkii. Classification (NCBI taxonomy): domain Eukaryota; kingdom Metazoa; phylum Chordata; class Mammalia; order Artiodactyla; family Bovidae; genus Madoqua; species Madoqua kirkii. The sequence goes on along the minus strand of SJYC01002957.1, from coordinate 126,964 downwards.
GCACACAGTATATAGTACAACTGCTACTGATTATTACTTTTATATTACTGCTGGATTATTATAAATCATTAAAAAGTTGAAAGTTTTGATAATTATGGTAGAACTAGGTGTAAATGGATTGAAGAGCTGAGAAACTTGAGAGGAAGGCAACTGTAATTGTTGCTGACGGATTCTGTTTTCCAAATGGAGGCAAGATAATTCCAGTTTCTAATAAAACTCATAAATGACACTTGATAAAGAACCCTCATGTTATATCAGTTTCCATCAAAGAGGAATGAAATATGACTAATCTTTTTATTACTACCAATTTAATCAAATTTTCCTTGGCGCTCTGTAATTTCCAAGAAGTGGAAAGGTTAGATTGCTCTGTTAGTTAATGTACTATTAAAGAAACTTAATTGTCTTAATAGCAGATCATGGAAGAGTGTGGGCAATTAACAGGAAGCAATTTCACACCTTAATTAATGTCACATAGAATCCCTTTGGAACTGTAGAAGAACTTTAAGTGCTGGTTCAGAAGCAATGCATTGCCAAAGGGATGTACCCAGTGTGCTGTAAATATTTATTATAAAGAGTTAGGAGACATCATGAACAAAAAGATCTGTACCTTCATTTAGAAAGAGATCAGAAGCAGTATTTGTGTGCATGAGAGAAAGAGAGAGAGAGATGGAAGAAGAATGTGTCATGGAGAGTAGGAGGGCTTTATTGAAGATTAAATTCAAAGCCAGAAAAAAAGCTGCATTGAATGAGTTACAGTGGTTTTGGGGGATAAGTTGTCACGGCTGGCAGAGATCCCACACTCAAAAGATGGAGAGAGAGAGAGAGAGAGAGAGAGAGAGAGGGTGCTATTATATTTTCTGTAATGAAAACAATCAGGAGCATAAAAGGTACATTTTTACTACATCTCTTGTTTTTTGTCTTTTAGTATTGTTGGGGCCAAAAGATGATTTGGAAAAAACAAGTCATCTAGTTTTCTTTCAAGTTAACTGAAATAAAAACATCAAATAATTTGCCATTAGTTATCTTCTCAATAGTAGCTTTACAAAGCCATGACTCCTGATTTATTCACTTCTTTGGTGTCTTAGTAGATAGTTTTTGAATAGATTATTTTCCCTCCAAATTCAATTTTCATTGTCTCTAATGCTTCGCTCAATACCATGCCTGACAGCCTTTCTCCAGTACCTAACACAGTAACACAATGTCCAATTTCCAAGGGAAAATGGAAAAGGCACTTTGCATTGATCTGACAGATTTGAGAAATCCAACCTTCTTACAGTATCTAATCTTCATACTATTTCAGTGAAATAGATGGAATTTATAATCAACTGCATTTCCAGAGATAACTTACTTTGAAGTAATAAATTATTTTCTCAAAATTACTTAGTAAATCATTGGTAAGATTTTTTTAAGACATTTATCTGGATTTATTAATGGCAAAGTCTATTTTCTTCTAATTTTTAAATTAATTACTTTGCAATATTGTAGTAGTTTTGCCATACACTGACATGAATCAGCCATGAGTGTACATGCGTCCCCATCCTGAACCCCCCTCCCACCGCCCTCCTCATCCCATCCCTCTGGGTCATCCCAGTGCTCTGGCCCTGAGCACCTGTCTCATGCATCGAACCTGGACTGGCGATCTGTTTCACATATCATAATATACATGTTTCAATGCTATTCTCTCAAATCATCCCACCCTCGCCTTCTCCCACAGAGTCCAAAAGACTGTTCTAGACATCTGTGTCTCTTTTGCTGTCTCTCATGTAGGGTTATCATTACCATCTTTCTAAATTCCATATATATGCGTTAGTATACTGTATTGGTGTTTTTCTTTCTGACTTACTTCACTCTGTATAATAGGCTCCAGTTTCCTCTACCTTATTAGAACTGATTCAAATGTATTCTTTCTAATGGCTGAGTAATATTTCATTAGGTATATGCACTACAATTTTCTTATCTATTCGTCTGCTGACAGACATCTAGGTTGCTTCCACGATCTGGCTATTATAAACAGTGCTGCATTGGACATTGGGGCACATGTGTCTCTTTCACTTCTGATTTCCTCGGTGTGCATGCCCAGCAGTGGGATTGCTGGGTCATGCGGCAGTTCTATTACCAGGTTTTTAAGGAATCTCCACACTGTTCTCCATAGTGGCTGTACCAGTTTGCATTCCCACCCACAGTGTAAGAGGGTTCCCTTTTCTCCACACCCTCTCCAGCATTTACTGTTTGTAGACTTTTGGATAGCAGCCATTCTGATCTGTGTGAGATGGTACCTCATTGTGGTTTTGATTTGCATTTCTCTGATAATGAGTGATGTTGAGCATCTTTTCATGTGTTTGTTAGCCATCTGTATGTCTTTGGAGAAATGTCTGTTTAGTTCTTTGGCCCATTTTTTGATTAGGTTATTTTTCTGGAATTGAGCTGCAAGAGTTGCTTGTATACTTTTGAGATTCTTTGTCAGTTGCCTCATTTGCTATTATTTTCTCCCATTCTGAAGGCTATCTTTTTATCTTGCTTATAGTTTTCTTCATTGTGCAAAAGCTTTTAAGTTTAATTAGGTCCCATTTGTTTATTTTTGCTTTTATTTCCATTACTCTGGGAAGTGGGTCATAGGGGATCCTGCTGTCATTTATGTTGGAGAGTATTTTGCCTATGTTTTCCTCTAGGAGTTTTATAGTTTCTGGTCTTATGTTTAGATCTTTAAACCATTTTGAGTTTATTTTCATGTATGGTGTTAAAAAGTGTTCTAGTTTAATTCTTTTACAAGTGGTTGACCTGTTTTCCCAGCACCACTTGTTAAAGAGATTGTCTTTAATCCATTGTATATTTTTGCCTGCTTTGTAAAAGATAAGGTGTCCACAGATGAGTGGATTTATCTCTGGGGTTTATATTTTGTTCCACTGATCTATATTTCTGTCTTTGTGCCAGTACCATACTGTCTTAATGACTGTAGCTTTATAGTATAGCCTGAAGTCTAATTGATTACTATCAAGTTAATTTTTTAGTGATCAATGTGGCATAATATTTGGTATTACCTCTAAGTCCATTTAGTAATTTAACCTAGCACTAATGTACAACTATCATAATAGCAGTAGGAAAGCTAAGCATGTAAAATGTTTAATACATTTAATTCCACGGTGTCAGAATGAAAATTTACTCTATATTAGATTTGTTGTGGTTTAGTTTCTAAGTTGTGTCCAACTCTTTGTGATTCCACTATCTCAAAGAATTTGCTCAAATTGAGTTGGTGATGCCATCCAAACATCTCATCTTCTGTCACCCCTTTCTCCTTTTTCCTTCAATATTCCCCAGCATCAGGGTCTTTTCCAATGAGCTGGCTCTTCGCATCAGGTGCCCAAAGTATTGGAGCTTCAGCTTCAGTATCAGTCCTTCCAATGAATATTCAGGCTGATTTCCCTTAAGATTTACTGATTTGATCTCCTTGCAGTCCAAAGGGTTCTCAAGAGTCTTCTCTAGCACTGCAATTTAAAAACATCAATTCTTTGGCATTCAGCCTTCTTTACAGTCAAACTCTTACATCCATACATGACTGCTGGAAAAATCATAGCTTTGACTCTACAGACCTTTGTTGGCAAAGTGATGTCTCTGCTTTTTAATAAGCTGTCTAGGTTTGTCGTAGCCTTCCTTTCAAGTAGCAAACATCTTTTAACTTCATGGCTGCAGCCACTATCTGCAGTTATTTTGGTGCCTAAGAAAATAAAATCTGTCAGTGTTTCCACTTTCTCTCCCATTTGCCATGAAGTGATGGGACCACATGCCATAATAGATTAGACTTTTAAAATATATAGATCATAATAATTTGAATATATTTAAATAATTCCTATGGCCAGACAGGATCAAAGTAAGCATGGAAACACCAAGGTCAGTTTAGAACACCAAATCTCAAACCTAGCTGCCATCAAAATTACTTAGACAATAAAATCTGAATATTTGGGAGATTTGATCTAAGAATTGGTAGCTTTTAAAACCACTCCAGGTGGTTCTGATACTAATGCTTGGGAAAATATGATCTACATTATACTACTGGAACTTTATTCAGACTCTATTAATTTTAAGCAATGGTTCTAACAGGCAGAATGAATAACTGTAACTGTTCTAAAGGTGTGTGAGTAAAGGTATGTATATGTTGTGTTAGTCTTATCACTCCACTAGAAAATAAATCAGTAGAAACTGGTAAATATTCTTTTAGTTCAAATTTAGTATTTCTGTAGCAGTGGCTTTTAACTGATATTTACTAATTTCACTTTAGAAATATATTTCTCACTCAAGGATTAAGTTCTTGAACCTTAACTCTTGGAAAGCACTTACATTCTTTTCAGGAGGAAGAAATTCAGTTCTGAATATCCAACCACCTGCTGGAGCTGAGCAATGAGCTCTTTGAAGGAGGAGGGAGGAGAAAAGGAGGAGATTGTCTCTAGTTCGTTGTCAGAGAGTATTTGGCTTCTATATTTGAAGCTAAAGGGGAGGTCGCCATCAAAACAATTTAAATCTGGGGAAGCTACTTTTCGTGGTGTGAACAATGCTTTGAAAGGGCAAAACTAGGAATGGTGAAGCCTGTGCTATTGTCTAAAATTCCAGGGGAGGGTAAGTACAGGTTGATGTGCAAGGTACATAGTAATGGGTTTAAATATCAAGTCCATCCATCTGTCTGAATAGATGCTCTTGCAACCTCTTATTAACACTGCCTATCTTCTAAACACAGGATGAAAAGTGAAGCTGTGAAGGGAAAGGGGCTGTTCCCTAACAATTGCAGAGCCATAGAATCAGTCTTGGACAGCAGGTTTGTATATTTGGCTAGTGAGACAATAACATTTTGTTTAATTAAGCTGCTCTGAACATGGGTTTTGTGTTGTACACAACTGAATCTAATTCTAACATTTCTTGGTTGTCTTTTCCACATTTGTACTGAAATCCAGCAAATGTGAAGAATTAAGGCAGCTCTCAAACTCAGAACATGGTAATAGTATACATTCCTATTATAAATTTGTATATGGTCATCCATACCCAAGAAAAGGCTTCTCCAGCTACAGTGCAGACAGAAGTCATGATTAGGAGGGTTGGTTACAGGTATTTTATTTTAGGAGGGGCGGGTTATGAAATGCATTATTTATAAAAGGAATAAATAAAACACATGGACTATTTTTACTTTTATGCTTTCATGAATTTTCCAAAATTGTAATGAGCATGCAGTACTTTTATTACAAGAAGAAATCAACTTAAATATACAAATAAAAATGGTTCAATAGTTTTAATAGTTTACTCATACTGCACCTGGAGTAGTTTTGTCTGCCTAATCCCTACCTCCTATCTCAAATGTTCTGAACCTGTCCTAGCCTTGAAGATGTTTAAAATAACAACTTTCCAATGTCTTCCCTTTGGTGGAAGTGCTGGCTCTTTCTATAAATTTCAATATCATTTCTTGCAACATGTAATATATCAATTTTTATATTAAATTACTGTCATATGAAAAGTTTTCTGGAGCATAAGTTCTTCCCTGTTTTGTATCTATCTATGCATTCATCTGTTCATTTACTTGTTCACTTATCCAATTAACAGTAATTATTGAATATCTCTCTACAGTATGTCAGATATTGTACAAGATAGAGTATATGAGAAAAATAAAACATTTGTACAGCAATTGTGGAAAACAGTATGGAGGTTCCTTAAAAAGCTAAAAATAGAACTGCCATTATTGTTGCTGTTCAGTCACTAAGTCATGTCTGACTCTGCAATCCCGTAGACTGCAGCACATCAGGCTTCCCTATCCTTACTATCTCCTGGAGTTTGCGCAGACTCATTTCCATTGAGTCAGTGATACTCCTTAACCATCTCATGCTCTGCTGCCCCCTCCTGCTTTTGCCTTCAGTCTTTCCCAGCATCAGGGTCTTTTCCAGTGAACCAGCTCTTCCTATCGGGGGGCCCAAGGACAGGAGCTTCGGCTTTAGCATCAGTCCTTCCGATGAATATTCAGGGTTAATTCCTTTAGGATTGGCTGGTTTGATCTCCAAGGGACTCTCAAGAGTCTTCTCCAACACCACAGCTCGAAAGCATCAGTTCTTCTGTGCTTAGCCTTCTTTATGATCCAACTGTCATATCCATACATGACTACTGGAAAAACCATAACTTTGACTATATGGACCTTTTTCAGCAAAGTGATGTCTCTGTTTTTTAATATGTTGTCTAGATTTGTCATAGCTTTCCTTCCCAGGAGCAAGCCATATGACCCAGCAATCCCACTGTGGGGCATATACCCTAGGAAAACCACAATTCAAAATGATGCATGTACCCCATTGTTCACTATGTCACTATTTACAATAGTCAAAACATGGAAACAATCTAAAGGCCCAGCAATAGATGAATGGATAAAGATGTGGTACATATGTACAGTGGAATATTACTAATCCATAAAAAAAGGAACAGAATTGGGTTATTTGTAGAGATGTAGATGGACGTAGAGTTTGTCACACGGAGTTAAGTCAGAGAGAGAAAAACAAATATTGTATATTATGCATATACGTAGAATCTAGAACAATGGTTCAGATGAACCCATTTTCAGGAATAGAGATGCAGATGTAGAGAATGGATGTATGGACACAGGAGAGGAGGAAGGGACAAACTGGGAAATTCGGATTGACATATATACACTAATTCCCTGGTGGCTCAGACAGTAAAGCATCTGTATACTATGCGGGAGACCCAGGTTTGAGCCCTAGATTAGGAAGATCCCCTGGAGAAGGAAATGGCAATCCATTCTAGTACTATTGCTTGGAAAATCCCATGGACAGAGGAGCCTGGTAGGCTATAGTCTATGGGGTCGCAAAGAGTTGGACATGACTGAGCAACTTCACTTATATACACTGCTGCTGCTGCTGCTACTGCTGCTCTGCTGCTGCTAAGTTGCTTCAGTCGTGTCCGACTCAGTGCGACCCCAGAGACAGCAGCCCGCCAGGCTCCCCTGTCCCTGGGATTCTCCAGGCAAGAACACTGGAGTGGGCTGCCATTTCCTTCTCTAATGCATGAAAGTGAAAAGTGAAAGTAAAGTTGCTCAGTCATGTCCAACTCTTAGCGACCTCATGGACTGCAGCCTACCAGGCTCCTCTGTCCATGGGATTTTCCAGGCAAGAGTACTGGAGTGGGGTGCCATTGCCTTCCATATGTAAAATAGAGAGCTAGCAGGAAGCTGCTATATAGCAAAGGGAGCACAACTCCATGTTCTGTGATGATCTGGAAGGGTGAGATGGGGGGTGGGTATAGAAGGGAGTTGCAAGAGGGAACTGATTCACTTCCTTGTACAGAAGAAACTAACACAACATTGTAAAGCAATTACATTCTAATAATGAAAAAGAAATAAAATGTAAACAAAGTAATCTAATCATGGATAAGAAGAAGCAAAGACAGATTTAATACAATATGATAATTTCTAGCAGAGAGAACAAGATACAATAATAAGGTAAGAGTGCTTAATTCTACGTGAAGGAAGTCAGGGAGGCCCTCATAGAAGTACTGACTCCTTGAATTAATTTTTCACAAGGTCTGACAGGCATTTCCCGGCACATGAATAGAATTTTGTGACAGAGAAGGGCAAAATACCTACATAAGGCCCAAAATAGTAAAAACATATTACAAACAAACAAACAAAAAAATCTAGAACAGACGAAAGTTCTGTTTTGTGTGGTTAAAAGCACAGTGTGTGATGGGAGGTTGGAGGGGGTCTAGAAGCTTTGAATGTCACATTTCCCCCCAGTGCTTTGAACATAGTATTGATTTACCAAGTGTTTGCTGACGGTTACAGTCCTTTGAGATCTATAGCAGGCACTGTGTCCCTACACTGTCCCTTCTAGACATGGGACAGCAAGCCTGGCTAAATCACAGAAGAGCAATGCACTATTTGCTATTTGCGAACAAATTACAAAATAGCGCTTCTCATTTCTTCAGACAAGGAAGATGAACTACCGTTTTAAGTGACTATAATGCGACTTCTACAGAAGAGTGTGTGTTGGTAAATGTCTAGGCCACTTCTGCTTTTTCAGTCTGTATTAAAAAGCTTGACTGAATATCGTACATGTGTGGTTACCCCAATGGTATGTGTTTGTCCTTCTTAGGGAACAAGTTGCCAAAAATGGGTTTCCTCAGCATTAAACTACTTAGTCCACTCAGCACCTGAAATAGATGAGCACCATATTATATGACCAAGGGAGGGGAAGGCATAGGCTCAGTGGGGAAAGATAAAATTTAAAAACTATAATATTTATTATCACAGTAAACAGAATATTTTCTTTCTTGAAAAAATACAAAGAAAACTGAATACATCAGATCATGAAATTTGTTCACAATAATGTAGCAATTAGGATACAAATATATTTCTAAAAGCCTTGATAAAACTTTAAAGCACTATAATATTGGTTTTTCAAGAGTGTAGCCTGAGAAATTAAATCACTGAGTTCATTAAAGAAAGAAATTATATTCCAAATGGTCACTGCTACTATTTTTCTACTTTCAAGAAATTCTAGCCTTTATATTCAAGCAGTTTGTCTCTAAGTGCCAAGTATTTGTAATAGTTTTTTTTTTTTTTTGGATAGGAAGTAGTACTATTGTATTTTCTGAATCTTTGTTCTGATCTGCTGCATGAAAAACAATCTCCCCTGAGTGAAAGGACAACAAGCAGAACTGGCATCAACACGCAGATCTGAATCTACAGAAAAGAAGCTCGGCTCATACCTTCAATAGGTTTTGGTACAAAATGTGATGAGGGCTTGGTTTTCTTCACTCTGTTCCCCTTCATAATCTGACCTTCCTTATTGAGTCCCAAAAACCAAGCTCGGCCTGATTCTTGCTGACGGTACAGTGTGGAAGAATAGATCACATAGTAGTTTTCAAACACAGATTCCTTAAATTTGCATTCTGGAGTGAAAACATCCTGCAGAAAGATAAAAAACAAGATACAAAAGAGAGAAAGCTTTTAATAACATATCAACAATAAGCCTGAAGTATAGGCCCTCTGTTCAGAAAAAAAATGAGATATAATTGCATGTAATTTCTGTTAGCATTTGGTTATAAAGATTTATCATACAAAATCAAGAAACAAGACTTCCTTTCTAAACAACCTTTTTACTCCACAGAACACAATTCCCCAAGCTTGAATCATTCCTGGGCTAAACTAATATCATTCAAGATTGTGTTCAACTCCAAATTAGACCTCAGTACAACGTTTATAAATTTAAGAGAATGGTTATTATGCATTTTTGTGGCCCATAGCATATGAAATGTAACACTGGAAATCAAAATATAACACAGCCACAGCACATGCAGGCTTGAGCAGATAATTTTAAAGGGAGAACCCTATATATTCATAAATCTGTTGAACAGCCAAAGCTTGTAACATAAAGTCACTAGTATAACTATCTGTTTTCTTAATGTCAGTAGCATTCCCATTAACTTCTTTGAAACATTTTTTACTTACTAATCAAGATTTCAGGTAAAGATAGCCAGGAAAATATTACTATTACATTGTTTGATCTCTACTGAAACATATAATGAGCAATTTAGTTTAAGAAGGAACCTTAGTAGTCCTCTACCTCATCTCTATCACTTGATAAGTGACCACCAAAAGGTTATATGATTAATATAAAGTTAAACAACAACAAAATAAGTGCATACATGCCAGAACTTGTATTTATTGCTTCAAAATCTCAAGTTCACCTTTTCTGCCTCTCAAGTTACTTTTTATACCTGAGTCTTATTCAGGGACTTACAATGAGATTTTACAATCAATACAATAAAATCAAATTCTAACAAGCCAACTGAACAAAATGCATTTCATGGAAAGAAGAAATTTCTCCCCTTCAAAGAGAAACAGAAGAAAAGCAAATGTGACTGCATCTTCTTCAGTGGTAAACAAGTAAATAGTCCTTTAAGTAAACAAGAACTCTACATGCCAGACATTCACAACAGTCAGTCACTGTTCGTCTTCACTAAGTGCTAGAGGAATCTCTTCCTTGTTACTCTTTGAATCAGAGATGGCAGTGATTTAATGCAGTTCCATATGGGGTTAAGTCACTGAGGAATATGTAGGACTAAAGCTGTTAAAACCATGTCCCTGGAGGTGATTCTTCCAGATGAATCCCGTAGATTCATTTGCAAAGAGCTACAGTGATGCATCTATGTGGACAGATGAAGGTCTTTTATGATAAAGAAACCATTGAAAGGGCTCTGTCATTTTAAATGGTTCAAAAATTATAGGCCAAAAATGTGTGACTTAAAAATATAAGAAGGGAAATGGAAAGGTGGTTTTACACATTAAAATAGCAATAATATTTCAAGGAAAGTTATTACACTGATAATAAAAATCTGATGTCACAGAATACTCTGTTTTAAGTAAACTTGGTGGCCTAAGAATTGACTATGTGTTGCCATTCCATATCTGCTAAGACGGCTATATAAAAAAAGATGCATAATGAATATCGGTGAAGATTTAGAAGAACTACAATCCTCATCCCTTGCTGGTAAAAGTGTAAATAATGCAGCAGCTGTGGGAAATAGTTTGGTAGTTCCACACAAGGTTAAACATCCAGTTACCACATGATCTGGTATTTCTACGTCTAGGTATGTACCTGTGAGAAATGAAGATACACGTCCATATGTGAACTTGTACACAAATATTCATAGGAGCATCATTCATAATGTGGAAACAATTCAAACATCTATTAATGGATAAACAGATAAACAAATGTGATAGATCCATACAATGAAATATTATTTGGCCTTTAAAAAGGATGGGGTACTGATTCATGTGACAATACAGATGAATCTAAAAAACATTAACCCAGACACAACAGGTCACATGTACGACCCAATGTGTATGAAATGTACAGAACAGGCAAATACAGAGACAAAACATGGATTAGTTGGTTGCCAAAAGCTGAGGAGATGGGTAAATGGGAAATGACAGCTTTCTTGGAGAGACAAAAAGTATCCTGGGATTCGACTGCACAATTTTGTGGAAAAGAATTGAAGAATATAGTGTAAAAACATGCATTTTAAGGTAGGTGAATTATAAATAATTAAAAAAGAAAAAATAAAATAAAAAAGAAAGAATCATAAATAGAAAAGAAAGAATCAGAGCAATGAATGACTAGAGAAAGTGAGGGGGGAAATGAAACTATAATATATTCCTTGTCTGGCAACACAAAACATCCTAAATTATAGTCCTGTGCTCTGGACAATGGGCTCTCTTAGACTCTGTCTCAATATTATTAGGAGAGTTTAACAACTGTCAAAAAAGGGAATCAAAGTGATTCAAATTAAATTTATAAGATAAATTAAAAGTCCTGGCTTCCTTCTAGTACTAGGTTACAGAGTTAGAAAAAGCTAAAAGTTCACTACAGATTTTACTAGTTCTACGTTTAAAAAACAAATCCAAATAATTGCAAAGCTTTTGTTCAATACTAATGAACCCTAGATGCTAAGGGACTCTTCAAAACTCAATGAATAAGTTCTACATATAAGATCTCAGACCTTATAACAGGAATTAGGAGAAATATTGGGGGAAAGAAATTGTGTGCAAATACATCTTAGCATACATGTAATACCTGTTTAATTCACAGAAATATGAAAATTTGGAGATAAAAAGCTGCTTAGTGATAGTTCAATTTGCTGCCTTTATTTAACAAAGTAATGGACGCCCGTGATGGTGAAATAATTGTTTTATGAGTTGTAGGATATTAGGGGCAGATCCAGACCCTGGGCTAGAACCTGGACTCTGGCTACCAGTTCAGTACTTTTTTCCAGTGCCACACAATGCTTCCTTCCTATTTTGCCAAGCCTGCTTTAGGTACCAAGCTGTTGACTAGAGGCAAGCCATCATTATACCCATGCCCACCTGGTAGAGTTACAATGTTGTCTTTCATACATACTCTTATTTAATAAATAATGAATTCCAAGGTTTCCATTTAGTTTCACAACTGCTTAAAGTCAGCTCCTAGAAAAGCAAAAGTCCAATTGGGCAGGGACTAAAATACTGGGGCATGAGCCAGTAATTAAGCCTGTGGCACAGACTGAGCCTTGAAATTCTGAGTTGGCAAATGAAGATCCCAGACAGAGCACTCCAGGTCATAGTCAGATGTAAAAAGTCAAGTGGAGTATCCCATTTAAAATTTTAAAGAGGCGATTCAGAGTCAAAATTCAGAAATGAGGCAGCGATAATATCTGGCTGGCGGCAGGGTGGGGGAACATTTCAGGAGGGAAAAAAATGGCAAAACTTCATGCAGGCACTTCTGTGGGGGCAGAGCCAACCTCCTAGAAATGGGGAGGAAAGCCTTAAGAACACTGAGCCAATTTGGGCAGTCATTCTAAGTGCAACCTTTATAATATGCTCACAATTTTCATTTCAATATAAAGTTGGGCATCAAAGAATTTACATCCTTGTGATTACCACACTATTAGTGTAATGAGAAATCAAGAGCCTTATACTTGAAATAGGAAAATTGGGGTTTTGCTTCCAGACACATACATATTAGCTGTGGGACTTTAGGTACGTGGTTAAACTTCTTTGAATTTCATATTCTCAATTGTAAGTTACTTTAAGGAAAATAAGACAATGGCTCTGAAAGCATGACATAATGCACTTACAGAATTAAAAAAAAAATTCCAGTGCACGATTATTCTTAATGTTTTTTCTTATGGCAAGAAAAATAGAATCAGTCATGTAACTAGACATTTAGTTCTGTGTTTTGTCATGTGTGTGTATGCGCTTAGTCACTCAGTCATGTCAGACTCCTGAAAACCCCGTGCACTGCAGCCTGCCAGCCTCCTCTGTCCATGGAATTCTCCAGGCAAGAATGCTGGAGGTGGTAGCCATTCTCTTCTCCAGGGGATCTTCCTGACTCAGAGATTAAACACAGGTCTCTAGTATTGCAGGTGGATTCTTTAACATCTGAGCCAATAGAGAAGCCCAAAAATATTGAAGTGGGTAAGTGTATCCCTTCTCCCACGCATCTTCCCGACCCAGGAATTGAACAGGGGTCTCTTGCATTGCAGGCAGATTCTTTACCACCTGAGTCACCTGGGAAACCCTGTTTTTTCCATAGATGATATTTGTTCTAGCATCCAGGACCTTATACCATAAATTAAGCTTTATCCTACACAGATTGTTCCCACTATAACTAAAACAAATAACGTGTACATGTATTTTTAAAAATCATTGAAAGCTTTTAACTTCAGCTTCAGTTTTCATTCCAATCCCAAAGAAAGGCAATGCCAAAGAATGTTCAAACTACTGCACAACTGCACTCATCTCACATGCTAGCAAAGTAATACTCAAAATTCTCCAGCTAGGCTTCAACAGTATGTGAATCATAAACTTCCAGATGTTCAAGTTGGATTTAGAAAAGGCAGAGGAACCAGAGATCAAATAACCAACATCCATTGGATCACAGAGTTCCAGAAAAACATCTACTTCTGCTTTATTGACTACACCTAAGCCTTTGACTGTGTGGATCACAATAAACTGTGGAAAAGTCTGAAATAGATGGCAATACCAGACCACCTGACCTGCCACTTGAGAAATCTGTATTCAGGCCAGGAAGCAACAGTTAGAACCAGACATGAAACTGGTTCCAAACAGGAAAAGGAGTACGTCAAAGCTGTATATTGTCACCCTGCTTATTTAACTTCTATGCAGAGTACATCATGACAAACACTGGATGAATCACAAGCTGGAATCAAGATTGCCAGGGGAAATATCAATAGCCTCAGATATGCAGATGACACCACCCTTATGGCAGAAAGTGAAGAAGAACTAAAGAGCCTCTTGATAAAAGTGAAAGAGTAGAGTGAAAAAGTTGACTTAAAGCTCAACATTCAGAAAACTAAGATCATGGCATCTGGCCCCATCACTTCATGGCCAAATAGATGGGAAAACAATGGAAACAGTGACAGACTTTCTTTTCTTGGGCTCCAAAATCACTGCAGATGGTGACTGCAGCCATGAAATTAAAAGACGCTTACTCTTTGGAAGAAAAATTATGACCAACCTAGACAGCATATTCAAAAGCAGAGACACTACTTTGCCAACAAAGGTCCGTCTAGTCAAGGCTATGGTTTTTCCAGTTGTCATGTATGGATGTGAGAGTTGGACTGTAAAGAAAGCTGAGCGCCGAAGAATTGACGCTTTTGAACTGTGGTGTTGAAGACAACTCTTGAGAGTCCCTTGGACTACAAGGAGATTCAACCATTCTGCCCTAAGGGAAATCAGTCCTGAATATTCATTGGAAGGACTGATGCTGAAGCTGAATCTTCATTACTTTGGCCAACTGATGCAAAGAACTGACTCTTTGGAACAGACTCTGATGCTGGAAAAGATTGAAAGCAGGAGGAGAAAGGAGTGACAGAGGGTGAAATGGTTGGATGGCATCATTGACTCGATGGACACGAGTTTTAGTAAGCACCAGAAATTGCTGATGGACAGGGAAGCCTGGCGTGCTGCAGTCCACGAGGTCACAAAGAGTCATACACAACTGAGCTGAAAGCTTTTAACAAAGACTTGGGCAGTCATGTACATTCAGAAGAAGCTCTGAGGTTATAAAAATTATGCTCAGAATGACAATAAATCTAATGTGTAATGTAGACAGGCAGGTTTTGAACCAAGGTGATAAATCCTAGAGTTTCTCAATAGATAATATGTAATTGAATATAATTGAAACAGACTAAATAATTAGTATAAAGAGTGTTCTTTTTCCTTTTGTAAAACTAACTACAACTTGTTCTTATCTCATGAATAATATTTGTTTATGTTTATAGTCCTGAGTGTTCAGTTCCACCTAGGTACATAGCAAGGCTCACAGAATAAAAGGCTGTTGATCAAACAAAAACATCTCCATATGCACATCATCAGAGAAGGCAATGGCACCCCACTGCAGAACTCTTGCCTGGAAAATTCATGGATGGAGGAGCCTGGTGGGCTACAGTCCATGAGGTCGCTAAGAGTCAGACATGACTAAGCGACTTCACTTTCACTTTTCACTCTTGTGCATTGGAGAAGGAAATGGCAACCCACTCCAGTGTTCTTGCCTGGAGAATCCCAGGGACGGGGGAGCCCGGTGGGCTACCGTCTATGGGGTCGCACAGAGTCGGACACGACTGAAGCGACTTAGCAGCATGCACGTCGTGTGTATAAATCTGTGAAATGCTAGGTTTATTTGTCACATTTATTATTTCAAAATCTTTCCAATCTTTAAGTTCTTTAGCTTAAACTGACCTTGATTTCAGTAGAATATGAATATGACCTTTGATAGTGCTTTGAAATTAATTTTGAGCACTCACCTTTTTAGCAGCATTTGCACAACTCTTTCTGTTCTAGCATTGTAAAAATCATTATGTGTCCAATTTTTTTCATATTCCAAATGCCTATTCACCCTAGCATTGTCTTGGAACACCCACCCATTTCATTCCAGATGATGAGTGAAGAGTGAAACACTAGTTAAGATCTAGGCCACCACCCAGGATCCATTTCAGTCTCTGCCTATCCATCCAATTCTAAACTACTCTCTCCAGAATTCTTCTCTCTGATCCCCATCTTCATGGTTTCATATTCTGGCTTGATCCCTCTCCTGTGTTTCTTCCTGTTCTTCTCTCTGTACTTAGATCACTAATATCCTACTCAGGTTCTGGCTTTTCCTATGAGTCTCAGGCTCTGCCACTGCACAAGATGAGACCCTTCCTTCCTTCTTAGCCAGCCTCTAACTGCCCGCTGCCCCTCCATTTGAATGATATTCTCCTTTAAATGTATCATGAGGAATAAGGAGACAGAAATTTAGGGAATTTGATGGCTGCAAGGCTAAAATGCATTTCTTTCATGGTTGACTGCCACTGCCAACAGTGTTTTCATCACACACTAATTCCTCAACATGCCCACACTTTCTAACCCTCAAACTGTGCTCAGTTCAAGTTGTCCTCTCTGCTTCTCTATTTGGTAAAATAAAGAGAAATGGTCTTCCCTTCCTTAGCTTCTCATTGTTTTACTTTTTTAGTCTAATATTTAATGCACTTTGTCTTCTATCATAATGGTTTTTCTTGTTCCTATCCTAAACACTGAGAGCTTTTGCTCACAAAGACACAGCCCTTATCAGAAGTCCAGCATATGTAACACTCAGTTTATTCTTGTTGAAGTAAATAATAAAAATATGTTAAGGAGATCACAAAGATTATGTGATAAGATGAATTGAATAACAGTATTAACTCTTTCTTTAGTGCATGATTTTGATTGTGCTATTTAATTTCGATATATCTTTGTTTTATCATATATAAAGTAGGGGCAATAATTCTCACATTTAAAAACTTGGTGTAGATACTTAATACCTACCCTTTTAGCAAATTCCAAATATACAATATAATGTGGTTAACTATAGTCACACTCTTGTACATTAGTCTCCAGAACTAATTCACCTTGCATAAACTAAAACTTTGTACCCTTTTACCAACATCTCCCCATTTTTCCCTCCCCCCGGTTACCAACATTCTACTCCCTGCTTCTATGACTTTGACTATTTTAGATTCCAAATATCTAAATTCCACATATTTATCTTTCTGGATCTGCTTTATTTCATTTTTCCCAATATCTGACGAGTTGTAGCAAATGGCAGATTTCTTTCTTTTTAAAGTTGAATTTAATATATATGCTGTATACCCTATTATCTATTTATCATCCATCCATCACATTTTCTTTATCTATTACCTGTTGACCAGCACTTAAGTTGTTTTCTCATATTGGTTATTATGAGTAATACTGAAATAAATTTTGGAGTGCAGATATTTAAGATCCTGATTTCATTCTCTTTGGATACATTCCCAAGGGGGATTGCAGGATCTTAAGACAGTGTCATCACAACAAATTGAAAAGAAAGAAAGAAAATGGTAGCTATGGATATGCTAATTAGTTTAATGTGATGAGTATTTCACAATGTATATGCATATCAAATTATCAAGCTGTAAAATTTTTAATTGCCAACTCTATCTCAATAAAATTGGGAAAATCCACCGTAGGTAACATTCAAGTACAGCTAAAATGAGATAACAGATAATGCCAAGTGTTGAAAAGGATGTGGTGCAACTGGGTCTCTCATATGTAACTGATGGTAGAGTAAATCAGTAAAACCACTGATAAGCTATTTGTCAGTATTAATATATGTAAGTATATCCTATGATTGACAATTCTATTTCTGGATTTAAAGCCCAATTAAACCTGTCTAGCTATGTATTTATTAATCAATCAATCATCTATTACTATCTTTAACTATCCCCCTAAAGACATGTACAAGAATGCTCATGGTAACACTATTCACAACAACCCCAAGTGGAGACAACCCAAATGCCTGGCTATGTAATATATTCTGACAAGAAGATACTACAGAACAATGAGAATAAACAAGCTACAACTATAATACTATGGGTGATTCTCACCAACACAGTGTGGAGAAAAATAAACCAGCTACATACAATTTATTTCAATTACATAAAGCTCAGAAGCAGGTAAAATCAATCTACTGTAGAACTCAGGACTGTTGACGGAGAGTAATTAGTGAGATGAAGCAAGGGGAAGACTTTCGGGTGCTGGCCATGACGTGTTTCTTGGCAAATCAGTTCACTTCTTTGAACGTCAACTCCTTTATCAAGAAAATGAAGATATGTTTACTACAGACTCATGGGGCTATAAAGATCAAATTATATAACCTATGTACAAGCTATTTGAAGACCCATACAATTACTTGAAATCATTTCTTTTATATAGAAGACTCTGACTTCATAACTTAAAACATAAAAGTTTCTACATTTCATGGTGATGATTGCTTAGAATACATTTTTTTTAGAAGGAAAGAATGTTATGTAATTTAACCATAACCACTTTTTGCTCCTTCTAGCTTTACTAAATGTATGTGAAAATGCATGCTTTCCAACTCAAGTAGGAATCCACAACTTGTATAATTTTGTATGATTAATATAATTAAATGGTACTACAATAATGACTCATCTTCATCTGGGTCTTTGTAGAGCCCCATTTCTCTCTCACTGCTCTAGTCCAATAATCCATGGGATGAAAGTGCACTGAATTAATAAATACTCATTGCACTTCAGCCACTGGTATCCTTGTTGTTTCTCAAAAATAACAAGCACAAACCATGTGAAAGTGAAAGTGAAGTCGCTAAGTCAGGTCCAACTTTGCGACCCCATGGACACTAGACTCCTTCGTCCATGGGATTTTCTAGGCAAGAGTACTGGAGTGGGTTGCCATTTCCTTCTCTAGGGAATCTTCCCAACCCAGGGGTTGAACCCAGGTCTCCTGCATTGTAGACAGACGTTTTACCATCTGAGACACCAGGGAAGTCCTACACAATTAATACTCTTTCTTCTTAGAAACTCTTCAATAACATATTAACTGGCCTGCTCCCTCATTTCCTTCAAGTCACTGCTCACATCTGACTATCTCAGAGATCTCCCCTGATTACCTAATTCAGTATGTCCTCCTGTCACCTGCTAATTCTTCACTTGTTTTCTCCTTCACAACCGAACATTACCAGGATAAGTTTTATGAAGGTAATTACTATGTTATATTTCCCTCAAATTCTCAACAGTCCTTGGAATTAAAAAAATCTGCTCCAACAAAATAATATGATAAAAAGACATCCTGAGACCTGGATTTTTATTCCTGTATATCTGTAATTTGTGTTCACATTGGGATGATCATTTTCCTTCTTAGCCTCCTTGTTCTCCTACATGAAAAAGTGTTGTTTGTTGAACAAGCAACCTAAAATGTTTTTTTTGACTTAAACTTTCTATAGCTTTATCATTCATATTAAATAGTCACATAATTTCTTGAAATTAAGCAACAAGATAAAATTTTGTTATTTCAAAAACAGTGTTTACTTACCAGAGGGAAATGGTAGTGATATATTGTTATTAAGAAAACAAAATGCAAAAGAAAAGGTAATATGAGAAAATAAACTTTGCTATTATATAGGTAATTATGACTATTTAGTCTCCTTATGAAATGTAAAAATTACTGATTTTTCAAACATATGCTAGATACAAGGAACTCTCTTGTTTTTATTTTTTCCTTTCCAATTGTAAACCAAAATCTAAACTCTTCTTAATGTTCAAATACATCTTTCCTGTTCGCTGTAAACTTTGCTTATTGGGTTGCTTATAAAGAAGGAATCAAGTACTTGAAGATTCTTGCTACACAGTTTATATCCAACAATTCCAGAGACCCACAGTTCCTTTAGTCTTAAGCTTTGGATATTTGGCTGTGAAGCTTCTGGTTCGCTGACTTTTAGATGCACAGAGCTAGAAAATCTTTGGAATATTAACAGTTGCTTTGTTAACTGTGTTGTCAGACATAATGATACTAAATCAAGCAAGAGAATTTTGTTTCCCATCCTGACAAGAGGCAAAGAAAATGCTGAAATATATTATCTTAAATGAAGCATTTTTTAAAAACTGAATTGCTTTGACTAGAACAAGTCTAATTTTATAACAGAAAAAACTGCCGATAATGGAATCTTTATATACTTTTGAGATATATATATTTTTACTGGAAAACTCCTAAGTTAATTTCCCTAAAACTAAAAGTTCTTTGTTAACACTTTCTTTGTAAAGTCTTAGAAGGAAACAGGGTAAATTTATATCACCATAAAATAATGAAAACTGTAGTGTATGGGAAACCTAATTTTGGAGGCATATAGACACAAATGGCACCCCACTTCAGTACTCTTGCCTAGTAGGCTGCAGTCCATGGGGTCGCTAAGGGTCAGACACAACTGAGTGACTTCACTTTCACTTTTCACTTTCATGCATTGGAGAAGGAAATGGCAACCCACTCCAGTTTTCTTGCCTGGAGAATCCCAGGATGGGGGAGCCTGGTGGGCTTCCATCTACGGGGTTGCACAGAGTCGGACACGACTGAAGCAGCTTAGCAGCAGCAGACACAAATATTCATCTCCCTGATTTTTAAACTTAGACGAGTTACTTAATTTCCTTAAAGTTCAGTTCTATCATCTGTAAGGTAACACTAATCATACCTTCACTGTAAGGTTATGATTATTAAACAAGAAAATGTAGGTATGCTTGGGACTTCCTGCTGTCCAGTGGTTGAGACTTTACCTTCCAATGCAGTAGGTATAGGTTTGATTCCCTGTCTAAGAGCTAAGATATCACATGGCCTCCCAGCCAAAAAACCAAAATGTAAAACAGATGCAATACTGTAACAAATTCAATGAAGTCTTAAAAAAATGGTCCACATCAACAATAACAACAACAACAAAATCAAAAAGGAAAAAAAAAATACAAGGTTATCCTAAACACAGTATAGTACCTGGTATAATACTTTCTTTGCTTTCTCATTACAATTTTCAGGCAATATTTAATATCACAAACAAGAATGGGTTCCCCTGAGCAGTAGGTTGAGAAAAATCACTTTCCTTATGGAATCGTAATTATGTGTCCTGAGTTTCTCTTCCTTATAAGAAGCTAATCAAGGTTATACTGATTAAGGTTCAATCTGGTCATCTACTTACAGAGCACACAGATAAATGTGGCCATTTCTCTTTTTCTAGTGGAGGATGTCTTTGACATTAATCTGAGATAAGTAATGTGATGATATTACTTTCTAATGAGGTGTGATACAACACAGCCATCATCTGACTTACCCTTTAGCCAGAAGCCTGCAAGTCTAGCAGTGGAGTGAGCAGTGAGAATTAGGAGAAGACCAGTGGATAAGGGAATATGAAAGTGAAAGTGACAGTCACTCAGCTGTGTCTTAACTCTTTGCGACCCCATGGACAGCCCATGGAATTCTCCAGGCCAGGATACAGGAGTGGGTAGCCTTTCCCTTCTCCAGGGGATCTTCCTGACCCCGGAATTGAACTGGGGTCTCCTGCATTGCAGGTGGATTATTTACCAACTGAGATATCAGGGAAGCCATAACGAATATATCATGTTGCAATTTACTGTTCTCACCAGAATTATTTCCAGAAGTCTGAATGTTCTGGAGACAGAAAGCATGCCTTGGGGCAATGCAGTTCTCCAATTAAAAACATCATTAATTCTTATGAAGTGACCATGTACACAGTATGTGACCAAATACCCCTTTATGATTGAGTCTGAAAATCAAGTCAGAGGGTATATTGCATACCCTCAACACATTTATGTAAGAGGTTGTGTGCCTCTGTTGCCTCAATCTCTGTCTTCCTTTCTGAGGATAAGGATGAAGGTAGGAATGTTTTCAAATTCCCTATTTCAAGTTAAACAGTGTTAAATCTTTTAGACAGTCACTTTGAATACTCTAAAGGACCGCAGAAGTATCAACTAAGTGTAGAAATATGTTTTTTAAAATATGAAATTTCAAGGCAGGTTTCTCCTGCTGCCTACCTATCCCGGAAGCTGAGGCTCACTTGGTGGCTAGCAGGGCTAGCTGGGAAGCCACACTACCCTCTTACCCTCTATGCTGAGAAATTGTTTCCAGGTTGTCTAAGAAGTAAAGAAAGAAGGTGATGAAGGCAGTGACTTTCTCAGATGCACCTCCAGCTGTCAAGATCTCCCTTGTTTGCTTGACAGTGGCGGCTTCCTGTATCCTCCTACATACTGGGCAGAAGATGCCCCTGATTGGACTGCGCACCTGGAAGAGCGACCCTGGCCAAGGTTAAAGCAGCTATTAAGCATGCCCTGAGTGTAGGCTACTGCCACATTGACTGTGCTGCTATCTATGGCAATGAGACTGAAATCGGGGAAGCCCTGAAGGAGAATGTGGGACCTGGCAAGTTGGTGCCTTGGGAGGAGCTCTTTGTGACTTCCAAGCTGTGGAACACAAAGCACCACCCCGAGGATGTGGAGCCCGCCCTCCGGAAGATACTTGCTGACATGCAGCTGGAGTATCTGGACCTGTACCTGATGCACTGGCCTTACACCTTTGAGCGAGGTGACAGCCCCTTCCCTAAGAATGCTGATGGGACTATATGCTATGACTCCACCCACTACAAGGAGACCTAGAGGGCTCTGGAGGTACTCGTGGCTAAGGGGCTGGTGCGGGCTCTGGGCCTGTCCAACTTCAACAGTCGCCAGATTGACGATGTGCTCAGTGTGGCCTCTGTGCGCCCAGCTCTCCTGCAGGTGGAATGCCACCCATACCTGGCTCAGAATGAGCTGATTGCCCACTGCCAAGCACGAGGCCTGCAGGTGACTGCTTATAGCTCTCTGGGCTCCTCTGATCGTGCGTGGCATGATCTTGAGGAGCCTGTCCTGCTTAAGGAGCCAGTGGTCCTGGCACTGCCCGAAAAGCATGGTCGATCTCCAGCTCAGATCTTGCTCAGGTGGCAGGTCCAGCAGAAAATGAGCTGCATCCCCAAGAGTGTCACGCCTTCCCGTATCCTTGAGAACATCCAGGTGTTTGACTTCATCTTTAGCCCAGAGGAGATGAAGCAGCTGGATGCCCTGAATAAAAATTTGCGATTTATTGTGCCCAGCCTTACAGTGGATGGGAAAAGGGTCCCAAGAGATGCAGGGCACCCTCTGTACCCTTCAATGACCCATACTGAGACCACAGCTTCCTGGCTTCCTTTTCATCTCTCCACAGAAAGCAGTTAATAAAGCCCTTGGAGTATCCATCCAAAAAAATAAATAAAATAAAATGTGAAATTTCCCAACTTAAAAAATTTAATCTGTCAACTTCAATGAAGTCACAATAATCAATATCAAACTTAATTTCCTTTTATAAATAATTATAAAACTGGACAAAGTAGATGGGAAAGCAGTTTCCAAGCACTTGTCAACTAGAATTGCAGGGTTTTCTTTGAGAGAAGGAAAATGCATTGAGGTATGCACCATATTAACTCTGGCTTTTTCTTTTCAAATTTTATTGAAGTATAGCTGATTTATAACCCTGGCTTTCTTCAAGGGGCACTTTTCCACCTTGATACAGAAAGGTGAAGTTGAAGAATAGCCAGTTGGTTTTTTGAGCTATGGTATTAGAAACTGGAGTTTGGAACTATTATGGGGACTTGAGTTTCTGCAGAAAGGTGCCAAAGAAAAGAAGACTGGTGGCATTAAGGGTAGGAGTCTGTATGGGAATTTCCTGAGGGTCCTGTGTTTTGACTGCATATGCTCAGAATGAGGTTCTTCAAGCTAGCATAGAATAGCTACTGCAAGTTTGAGAACTGAATAAACATACCACAGTTGGGCAGGGCTGGAATATGATGAACTTCTAGACGAGTCAGAAAGGAGAGACTTCAATAACACATCTGACATTTGTTGAAGACCGCAAAAGACCATATTACTCTAAATAAGGTTTTCCTCCAACCCCACACTAAAGACAGAAGCAAAATAATCAAGACCTAAACACACACACACACACACACACACACACACACACACATGCACACAGACATACACACACACACACCCCAAGAGGGTCAAGAAAATCTATTATTTTTTAATCTAAATGTCAGGAAAAAAGCACACATATTATACAAATATCAAACACAATAAAAAATTATAAAACATGGATACAAGCAAGGCAATGCAATCCACAATTAAGCAATCAACAGAAAAGACCACAAGATGACCCTGATGTTAGAATTAATAGACAGGATTTTAAAATAGCTCCTATTAATATGCTACATGACTTAAAGAAAAAGGACATAATGAGTAAACAAATAAAAAGTATCAGTGAAAATTGGAAGTGATGATTAAAAGAAAGAAACAATCTGTCTAGAATTGAAAAGAACAACATTTAAGAGAAAAACCCTGGATGTATTTATTGACAGATTACAAACTAGCAAATAAAAGTATCAGTGAACCTGAAGACAAAGTAAGTGAAATTATCCAGGCTAAAACAGACAGATAAATATTTAAATCCCCCCAAACATAAAACAGAACCAGTAACCACTGACAGTACCAAACTGTCTAGCTATGTTAAAGAAAAAGAAATAGAATTAAGCAGAAAAAAATAATTAAAATTTATCAAATATGATAAAAATAAAAATTTCTTCTGATCCACATCAAAGACGTTTAGCACACTCTGAGCAGGAGAAATAAACCAAAACTATGCTCCAAGCACATTATAACCAAACTTCTGAAAGATAAAGAAAAAGTTAAAATGAAAAAAGAAGGTACAAAGACACATGAAACACAGGCAAACAATGTCAGCTAGTGGACAACGGAGGGAAGTCATTAAAATGCTGAAATAAAAAACAAATTGAATCTATAATTCCATATCCAGTACAAATATCCTTCAAAGCTGGTAAGATAAAGTAAAAATATTTTCAAACAAACAAAATGAGTGCATTCATTTTTAGAAAATTTGCATTATAGTGGGTTTGGGGTTGGGGAGATCCCCCGGAGAAGGGAACAGCTACCCACTCCAGTATTCTGGCCTGGACAATTCCATGGTCTGTATAGTCCATGGAGTCGCAAAGGGTCGGACACGATTGAGCAACATTCGCTGTACTTTTGGACTTGCCTGGTAGCTCAGCTGGTACAGAATCTGCCTGCAATGCAGGAGCCCCTGGTTTGATTCTTGGGTTGGGAAGAACCCCTGGAGAAGGGATAGGTTACCCATTCCAGTATTCTTGGGCTTCCCTGGTGGCTCAGCTATAAAGAATCCACCTGCAATGTGGGAGACTTGGGTAAGACCCCTGCTTTGGGAAGATTCCCTGGAGAAGGGAACCCACTCCAGTTTCTGGCCTGGAGAATTCCATTGACAGAGGAGCCTGGCAGGTTGCTGTCCATGAGATCACAGAGTCAGATATGACTAACCAACTTTCACTCACTTCCAGTAATAATAAATGCTAAAAGATACTATTTGGACTGAAAGGAGATTATACTGGATGGAAACTAGGTTAAATAGGAAAGGATAAATACCACTGGCAATCATAAACATGTTGATAAATACAAAAGAACATACTTTTTCTTCTTTTAATATTTTAAAGCATAAATAGCATTGCACTGAGAGGGCTATAACATAAAAACATACACATGAAAATGCAGAAAGAAGAGAGATTTAATTTAAACATGTTATTTTAAGGTTGGTTCTTACAGTATATGTGAGGTGTTTAACATTAATTCTAAGTCAATTATCATAAAGTAAGAATCACTGCTGTACTTTCTACAGAAAGAACTACAAATCCAAAAGGGTAAAACTAAGAAGGCAACACAGGAATTAAAATGAGTCATAAAAAGCATTAATTAAACAAAAATAAATAAGAAGAAAAATGGAAAAATAAAAGTGAGTTGAGATAAATAGAAAACAAATAGCAAGGTGGTAGTTTAAATCCAATCATAGTGATCACCACATTCATTGTAAAAAAAGCATCCACTCCAAGTGGAAGGCAGAACCTGATAAAGGCTGTCTGATCCAAAATGCAAAACTCAACAATATATTATCTAGAAGTGACAACCATAAGTCTCATAGAGGTCGAAAGTAAAAGTGTGAAGAACATATACCCAAGTCAACAGTAAGCACAGACTCATGCATGCTCAGTTACTCAATTGTGGCCAACTTTTTGTGACTCCATGGACTGTAGACCACCAGGTTCCTCTGTCCATGGAATTTTCTAGTCAAGAATACTGAAGTGGGTTGTCATTTCCTACTCCAGGAAATCTTATTGACCCAGGAATTGAACTCATGTCTCCTGTGTCAGATTCTTTACAATTGTGCCATCTGGGAAGCCCAAGCATAGATTTGGCTATAGTAGGATCAGATGAAACATGCTTCAAGACAATGAGTACTACCAGAGGTAAAATGAACATTTCATAATAATCAAGGTTCAGGGCATCAGGATCCAGACATAATAACTCTACTTTTGTAGTTGTCCTTGGACAGTAAGGAGATGAAAACAGTCAATCCCTAAGGAAATCAACCTTAAATATTCACTGGAAGGACTGATGCTGAAGCTGAAGTTTCAATGCTTTGGCCACCTGATGCAAAGAGCTGACTCATTAGAAAAGACCCTGATGCTGGGAAAGATTGAGGGCAGCAGAAGAAGGGGACAACAGAGGATGAGATGGTTGGATGGCATCACAGATTCAATGGATTTGAGCAAAATCCAGGAGACAGTGAAGGACAGGGAAGCCTGGTGGGCTGCAGTTCATGAGGTCGCAAAGAATCAAATCATAAATAGTAATAATAATATCTCAAAATATATGAAGCAAAAAGCAACAGAAGGAAAAGAGGTAACAAATAAATATACAAACATAGTTAAGGATTTTAATGCAAAACTCAGTAAAGACACAAAAAACTATGAGGGCTATCAAATCACTTGACTTAATCAATATTGTAGAACACGATTCCAAACAATAGTGGAATGAATTTTTTTGAATGCATATAGAACATTCACTAAGCAAATGTTGGCCCTTATAAAAAAACAAAGGCTAATACTTTACAGAGTATGATAACTGACAAAATCAAAATTAAATTAATAAAATTATGCATTTTAAAAATCCTTAAATGCTTGGAATTAGACTTATAAAGAACCCATGGGCCATGGAAGAAATCACAAAGGATACTAAAGATAGTTCTAACTGAATAATAACAAAACACAAAATATTAAAATTAGTAGGATGTAGCCAAAAGTATACTACTAGGAAATGGGAATAAAGTCTCATGTTATAATGCACATACCTACCCACTGACTCTCTTCTGAGAATATGACCTGCTATATAATAGCACATATTCAAAACAGAGTAAGTTCAAGATTGTATTCAGTATAAAGATGTTTCTAACATCAAAATACTGAAAAATAGAAATGTCCTTCAATGAGAGATTGGTTAAATAAATCCTGGCATAGTGATACAATGCAATATTATAAAGCTGCTAAATACAATAAAGCAGTTAATTAACGACTCCTTTAGAAAGATCTCCATGATGCACACACAGTTCAATAAAAGAAGAAATCTATAAATGCACATTTGTACATATCACGCATATGAATTTGCACACTTACCATTTGTGTTCAATGTGCACATACACACAAATAGTTATTTGATTGTGTTATGCTTAGAAAGTCTTTTGAAGTATATACTAGAAACCGATAATATGTTTGCCTCCTGGGAAGAGACTTGCGTTGGTTGGAGAATACAAACTTACTTTCCTCTATGCTTGAGTTACTGCTTGAAACAAGAAGTTAAACTAAGAAGGAAAAAAAAAAAATTTAGACAAGTGAAACAAATGCACTAACAAAATGTGGCTCTCAGACCTCTAATAAGGAGTGTAGTTGTTTTCACTCTTTTACACAGGTGTCTCGTATTCCCAGAACCACTAATTGAAGAGACTATCTTTTCTCCACTGTATATTCTTGCCTCTTTTGCCATAGATTAATTGACCATTAGGGCATGGACTTGGAATGAGATGGATAGATAGAATCAATGACTCAATAGATATGAGTCTGAGCAAAATCCAGGAAATAGTAAAGGACAGGGAAGCCTGGCATGCTACAGTCCATGGGGTTGCAAAGAGTCAGACATAACTTAATGACTGAAAACAACAATAAGGGCATGGCTTATTTCTGAGCTCTCTATCCTGTTTCATTGATCTATTATGTCTATTTTTGTGCTAGTACCCTACTGTTTTGATCACCGTAGCTTTGTAGAAAATCTGAAGTCAGGGAGCTTGATTCTCCCAGATGTCTTCTTCCTTCTCAGGATTATTTTGGCTATTCCAGGTCTTTTGTGTTTCCATACAGATTTTAAAATTATTTGTTCTGGTTCTGTGAAAAGTGTCGTTGATATTTTAACAGAGATTGCACTGACTCTGTAGATTGCCTTGGGTAGTATGTTCATTTCTTCCAATTCAAGAACACGGTATATCTTTCCATCTATTTATGCCATCTTCAATTTCTTTCACCAGTGTCTTATAGTTTCTGGGGTATGTTCTTTAACACCATGTGCAAAAATAAACTCAAAATGGATTAAAGACCTAAATCTAAGGCCAGATACTATAAAACTTGCAGAAAAACATAGGCAGGACACTCTTTGACATACATCACAGCAATATTCTTTTTGGATTTGTCTCTTAAAGTAAAATAAATAAAAACAAAAGTAAAGAAACGTGGCATACTTAAACTTAAAAGCATTAGCACAGCAAAGGAAACCATCAACAAAATGAAAAGACAACCTACTGAATGGGCAAAAGTTTTTGTAAATTATATAACCAACAAGGGATTATATCCAACATATATAAACAGCTCATGCAACTCAACATAAAAAAAAAAAGGCAAACAAACAACCCAACTGAAAAATAGGCAGAACTAAAAGGATATGTTTCCAAAGAGGAAAGGCAGGTGGTCAACAGGCACATGAAAAGATGCTCAATATCACTAATTACAGGGAAACGCAAATCAAACCACACCAAGAAATCACTTCATGCCTGTGAGAATGACCAACATTAAAAAAAAAAAAACATGTAGCAAATGTTGGTTAGGATGTGTAGAAAAGAAACTCTTGTAAACTACTGATGAGAATGTAAATTGCTGCAGCCCCTGTGAAAAACAGTATGACAGTTTCTCAAACAACTAAAACTAGAAATATGACCTAGAAATTATACTGCAGGACATATATCCTTTAAAAAGCTGCAAAACACTAATTCAAAAGATGCATGCACCCCAGTGTTCAGAGCAGTATTTGTAATAGACAAGATATGGGAGTAACCTAAGCATTCATCAGCAAATGAATGGATAAAGATGTGGTACATATATACATGTAAAAATCCTGCCTTTTGTAGCAACATGGACGGACTTAGAGGGTATTATGCTAAGTGAGAGCCTCTGGATGAAAGTGAAAGAGGAGAGTGAAAAAACTAGCTTAAAATTCAACATTCAAAAAACTAAGATCATGGCATCTGGTCCCATCATTTCATGGCAAATAGATGAGGAAAGAGTGACAGACTTTATTTTCTTGGGCTCCAAAATCACTGAAGATGGGAACTGCAGTCATGAAATTAAAAGACATTTATTCCTTGGAATAAAATCTATGACAAACCTAGACAGTTTATGAAAAAGCAGAGACATTACTTTGCCAACAGAGGTCTATCTAGTCAAAGCTATGGTTTCCTGTAGTCATGTATGGATGTGAGAGTTGGATTATAAAGAAGGCTGAGTGCCGAAGAATTGATAGTTTTGAACTGTGGTGTTGGAGAAGACTCTTGAGAGTCCCTTGGACAGCAAGGAGATTCAACTAGTCCATCCTAAAGGAAATCATTCTGAATATTCATTGGAAGGATTGATGCTGAAACTAACCTTCAATACTTTGGCCACCTGATGCAAAGAACTAACTCATTAGAACAGACCCTGATGCTGGAAAAGATTGAAGGCAGGAGGAGAAGGGGACGACAGAGGATGAGATGGTTGGATGGCATCATTGATTCCATGGACATGAGTTTGAGCAAGCTCCAGGAGTTGGTGATGGTCAGGGAAGCCTGGCATGGTACAGTCCATGGGGATGCAAAGAATTGGACACAGCTGAACAACTGAACTGAATTGATGCTAAGTGAAATAAGTCAGACAGAGAACAATAAGTATTGTATATTACTTATATGTGGAATCTAAAAAAAAATACAAAAATTAGTGAATAAAATAAAAAAGAAGCAGATTCACAGATATAGAGAACAAACTAGTGGTTACCAGTGATGGGTGAGTAGGGGAATTGTAGAGGTGCAGATTATTAGATGTAAGCCAGGCTCAAAGATGTATTGTTTAACACAGCAAATGTAGCCAATACGTTACAATAACTGGAAATGGAAATCAACCTTTAAAACTGTATAAAATTTAAAAACTAAAAAAATAATATAGCCAGTAAAATAGGGTTTCCCTGGTGGCTCAAATGGTAAAGAATTTGGCTGCAATATGAGAGGCCTGAGTTCAATCTCTGTGTCAGAAGATCCCCTAGAAAAGGGATGGCAATCTACTCCAGTGTTCTTGCCTGGAAAATTCCATGGACAGAAAAGCTTGGCAGGATTGTAGTCCATAGGGTCACAAAGAGTTGGGCATGACTGAAGCAACTTAGCAGGCACACATATGCAATAAAGGGTTTTTCTAGGGGGTAACATGTCACCGGAGAAAGCAATGGCACCCCACTCCAGTACTCTTGCCTGGAAAATCCCGTGGACAGAGGAGCCTGGTAGGCTGCAGTCCACGGGGTCGCTGAGAGTTGGACATGACTCAGTAACTTCACTCTCACTTTTCACTTTCATGCATTGGAGAAGGAAATGGCAACCCACTCCAGTGTTCTTTCCTGGAAAATCCCAGGGACGCGGAGCCAGGTGGGCTGCCATCTATGGGGTTGCACAGAGTCGAACACGACTGAAGCGACTTAGCAGCAGCAGCAGCAGCATGTCACCAAGAAATGTGTTCTTAGTCACTCAGCTGAGTCCGAGTCTTTGCCAACCCATGGCCTGCCATACTCTTCTGTCCATGGAATTTTCTAGGCAAGAAAACTGGAGTGGGTAGCCATTCCCTTCTCTAGGGGATCTTCCCGATTAGGGATCAAACTCAGGTCTCTTGCATTTCAGATGGATTCTTTACCATGTGAGCCACCAGGGAAGCCCATGTGTCACTAAAGGGATGCTCTATAACTATCCCCACTATCATTAAGGAGAAACAACCCCGGAATTTGCTTGTGTTACTTGCTCATTGAGTTTAAATTACACTTTCGTTTAAACATCTTCTTGGCAGTGATTCCAGTGCTCAGTAACTGAAACATTTCTCAGCGAGGAACTACTGTAATGGTCAATGAAAGAAAAATACAGGCTGGAATGCACCGTGACTACAGAGCACCTACGATGTGGGATTGCTGTTTTATTGCTGTGAGGCATAGCAGATACCACAAATCCTTTTCTTAATCTGAAAAAAGTGTAAGAAAAAAAGGCAAAGCAAAAGAATCCTGGTATAATGCAGGTACCCAGCAGGTGTGAGTAGATTGAGACTTGATATTATATCCCTTAGCAGTGCTCTAAAACCACCTCTCACAGATGTGTTCTGCTCAGTCTCAATCAAGCCTGCATGCACCATAACACCAGCCACTTTCATTTCAACAGCCTAAAGAGGAATCTGCTAGACAAACAGTTCTGATAGATCTAAAAAGCTAGAGCTGTGGGTTTTTTTAAAAAACATCTTTGCTGCAATGCTTCTTGCTGTGATAATGACTCCTCAGAAGGATAATTCAAAGTAAACATATTCACCACTAAATAGGAATGAAGAGAGAGGGCTTGGATTGCTTTTTGCTTTTCTTTTCTAAAGTCCTAGGTTATTGAATAAGATAATTTACCTCTATCATGCTTCAAATAAATTATCACTCGACAAAGAGATGATAAGCATATTTTTTGGCTTCACAAAACAAAGAAAGTTTGTAAGTTCTGTTCTTATGATTAACAGAACCCTTGAAATTTAGGGCTTGTAATACATAGTCTGATTCTCCATTTTACAGATAAAGAAATAAAGGTTCAGGGCTTCCCTTGTGGTTCAGTGGTAAAGAATCTACCTGCAATGCAGGAGACACGGGTTTGAGCCCTGTGTCTGAAGGATGCCCAGGAGAAGAAAATGGTAACCCACAACAATATTCTTGCCTGGGAAATCCCATAGACAGGGGATCCTGGCGAGCTACAGTCCATGGGTTGCAAGAGTCAGACATGACTTAGCGACTAAATCATAACAAAAATCACCAATAGGAGGAAAACTACAGTCAGGATCATGCTTATAGGTAACAGCAGAGTCAGGAATGGAATACAGGCTTCTGTTTGGGGATCTTCCCTCATTATACCATGAGGCTCTGGGTATGATTTCTGTGCTTTTATCATTAAGAATGATGAGGTGAAAGAGGCTTTCACTTATAATTGTGCATATTTTCCACTAATCAGATGACTTTGACCAGTGTGCTTCAGTTACTATCTGAAGCGCAGTTAATATCACTGTGCTTACCTGTTACAGTGAGCACACTGTTTCCAGCCATTTTGGTTGTAGGTAGTGAGATTTTGCTCCTATGATTTCACCAGATGATTGCTCCTATGATTGCCAGATGAGCATTGGCAAAACAGGAGGCAGAGGGCAGAAAGAGGTGATCATTTAAATACAAACAGGATAGAAACAGTAAACTTGACTGATGGACTGAATAGGGATTGTGAATGGAAATCAGACTATATTTTCCAAGTGGACTGGCATTTGTGTAAAAAGGGAACACTGCGTGAAAGAGGAACTGGCACATCCAGCATTTGAGTAAGTTGGCTGCAAGTTTACAGCCATCCTACTACCTAACGGTCCTATCAATGCACATTTTTAATTTGATTAATTTATAACCCAGGACTCATAAATTAATCCTAGAGTATTTTCTTTTGCACACTAAAAGGTGACAAGTCACTTAATTAAAGCATCTTCTCAAACCCAACAAAAATGGTAGACCAAGGAAACGATTTTGCAAGCATGAACATTTATTTACCTATCTTCCCATTTGTATAGCTTTTGGCTACAGATACAGAAAAAGAAAAGACTCATACATGTGTGGATAATTCATGTTCTATGTCTTTGCCATCAGACTGCCAAATCATGTCATCTGTATGCATCTATCTTCATAGGTCATTTGTTATATACTTTTCATCCCATATAATATTTCATTTGTTGTTTCTGCTGCACTTTTATATGTGGCAAGTCCTCCCACCTATATTTGAAAATTCAAATCTCAATTATTCTTAAAGACATGATTTAAATTCAACTCCCTTCATAAAATCATCTCATCCTGTCATCTGAAAATCAGCTCATCCTCTTCTAATTCCAACAACAGAAATGTATCTGTGGCTTTCAACACAATGTTTGCTTTTATTGCATATTTTGTATATCAATATGTGTTTGCAAATATGATCTTACTAAGTACAACTTATTTGTGATCAAGGTATTTCTCATATTTCTCCTTGAATCTTAGCAGTACCTGTACCTGGGAGCTTCTCTATAAATGTTTGTGAATGAATGACAGAATGAATGAATGAATATAGCCTTTTCCCAATGTCTGAAAAAGTTTAATGAAATAGTCTTTGCCATGGTTCTTCAACCCTAGTACAGATATCTTAAAGAGCTAAACCTCCTTTGAACCAGACAAGCAAAATTCAAAAGTTAACAACTTACATTTTTAAATTTCTTTGTTTTATACCTAAATCTTAAAAATTACAGCTAGCAATCAATAGACTAATTGCCTAAAAGGAAATACAATTTTTCCTTTTGTAAGTATCTGAAAAAGAGGGAAATGTACTTTAAGAAAGTAAACAAGGGTATACATTCTCAGGGAGCCTATAACATGACAGAATAACATGAGTATGAAACAGCATTCTTTTCACAGTTTATATTAGCTTACAAAAGAAGATTTCATGTAGGGTTAAAACCACCTCTCACAGATGTGTTCTGCTCAGTCTCAATCAAGCCTGCATGCACCATAACACCAGCCACTTTCATTTCAACAGCCTAAAGAGGAATCTGCTAGACAAACAGTTCTGATAGATCTAAAAAGCTAGAGCTGTGGGTTTTTTTAAAAAACATCTTTGCTGCAATGCTTCTTGCTGTGATAATGACTCCTCAGAAGGATAATTCAAAGTAAACATATTCACCACTAAATAGGAATGAAGAGAGAGGGCTTGGATTGCTTTTTGCTTTTCTTTTCTAAAGTCCTAGGTTATTGAATAAGATAATTTACCTCTATCATGCTTCAAATAAATTATCACTCAGACAAAGAGATGATAAGCATATTTTTTGGCTTCACAAAACAAAGAAAGTTTGTAAGTTCTGTTCTTATGATTAACAGAACCCTTGAAATTTAGGGCTTGTAATACATAGTCTGATTCTCCATTTTACAGATAAAGAAATAAAGGTTCAGGGCTTCCCTTGTGGTTCAGTGGTAAAGAATCTACCTGCAATGCAGGAGACACGGGTTTGAGCCCTGTGTCTGAAGGATGCCCAGGAGAAGAAAATGGTAACCCACAACAATATTCTTGCCTGGGAAATCCCATAGACAGGGGATCCTGGCGAGCTACAGTCCATGGGTTGCAAGAGTCAGACATGACTTAGCGACTAAATCATAACAAAAATCACCAATAGGAGGAAAACTACAGTCAGGATCATGCTTATAGGTAACAGCAGAGTCAGGAATGGAATACAGGCTTCTGTTTGGGGATCTTCCCTCATTATACCATGAGGCTCTGGGTATGATTTCTGTGCTTTTATCATTAAGAATGATGAGGTGAAAGAGGCTTTCACTTATAATTGTGCATATTTTCCACTAATCAGATGACTTTGACCAGTGTGCTTCAGTTACTATCTGAAGCGCAGTTAATATCACTGTGCTTACCTGTTACAGTGAGCACACTGTTTCCAGCCATTTTGGTTGTAGGTAGTGAGATTTTGCTCCTATGATTTCACCAGATGATTGCTCCTATGATTGCCAGATGAGCATTGGCAAAACAGGAGGCAGAGGGCAGAAAGAGGTGATCATTTAAATACAAACAGGATAGAAACAGTAAACTTGACTGATGGACTGAATAGGGATTGTGAATGGAAATCAGACTATATTTTCCAAGTGGACTGGCATTTGTGTAAAAAGGGAACACTGCGTGAAAGAGGAACTGGCACATCCAGCATTTGAGTAAGTTGGCTGCAAGTTTACAGCCATCCTACTACCTAACGGTCCTATCAATGCACATTTTTAATTTGATTAATTTATAACCCAGGACTCATAAATTAATCCTAGAGTAATTTTCTTTTGCACACTAAAAGGTGACAAGTCACTTAATTAAAGCATCTTCTCAAACCCAACAAAAATGGTAGACCAAGGAAACGATTTTGCAAGCATGAACATTTATTTACCTATCTTCCCATTTGTATAGCTTTTGGCTACAGATACAGAAAAAGAAAAGACTCATACATGTGTGGATAATTCATGTTCTATGTCTTTGCCATCAGACTGCCAAATCATGTCATCTGTATGCATCTATCTTCATAGGTCATTTGTTATATACTTTTCATCCCATATAATATTTCATTTGTTGTTTCTGCTGCACTTTTATATGTGGCAAGTCCTCCCACCTATATTTGAAAATTCAAATCTCAATTATTCTTAAAGACATGATTTAAATTCAACTCCCTTCATAAAATCATCTCATCCTGTCATCTGAAAATCAGCTCATCCTCTTCTAATTCCAACAACAGAAATGTATCTGTGGCTTTCAACACAATGTTTGCTTTTATTGCATATTTTGTATATCAATATGTGTTTGCAAATATGATCTTACTAAGTACAACTTATTTGTGATCAAGGTATTTCTCATATTTCTCCTTGAATCTTAGCAGTACCTGTACCTGGGAGCTTCTCTATAAATGTTTGTGAATGAATGACAGAATGAATGAATGAATATAGCCTTTTCCCAATGTCTGAAAAAGTTTAATGAAATAGTCTTTGCCATGGTTCTTCAACCCTAGTACAGATATCTTAAAGAGCTAAACCTCCTTTGAACCAGACAAGCAAAATTCAAAAGTTAACAACTTACATTTTTAAATTTCTTTGTTTTATACCTAAATCTTAAAAATTACAGCTAGCAATCAATAGACTAATTGCCTAAAAGGAAATACAATTTTTCCTTTTGTAAGTATCTGAAAAAGAGGGAAATGTACTTTAAGAAAGTAAACAAGGGTATACATTCTCAGGGAGCCTATAACATGACAGAATAACATGAGTATGAAACAGCATTCTTTTCACAGTTTATATTAGCTTACAAAAGGAAGATTTCATGTAGGGTGTCTATAAGAGATACTCTCCTTTTTTTCCTTTTTTTCTTTATCTTTTTAATATTATTTTTTTTACTTTACAATACTGTATTGGTTTTGCCACACATCAACATGAATCCACCACGGGTGTACACATGTTTCCAATCCCGAACCTCCCTCCCACCTCCCTCCCCGTACCATCCCTCTGGGTCATCCCAGTGCACCAGCCCCAAGCATCCTGCACCTTGCATCGAACCTAGACTGGCGATTCATTTCTATATGATATTATACATGTTTCAATGCCATTCTCCCAAATCATTCCACCGTCACCCTCATACAGGGTTATCGTTACCATCTTTCTAATTTCCATATATATGTGTTAGTATACTGTATTGGTGTTTTCTTTCTGGCTTACTTCACTCTGTATAATTTGCTCCAGTTTCATCCACTTCATTAGAACTGATTCAAATGTATTCTTTTTAATGGCTGAGTAATACTCCATTGTGTATATGTACCACAGCTTTCTTAAATTAAGAACCAATTATGTAAAAATTCAAATATATTTTAACTTGATAAAAGCCATTAATACATAGTAAGCAAAGCAAACAAATGGCATCTGGGCCTTGAGGACTATAAGTATAGTCTTAATGTTTCATTTTTTATGTTAAACAGCCCATTCTTTTGATATACCTTCAAATGTCACAATTCCTATGCAGTTCATGTCTACATACATCCACTATGTCATATAAAATATCACATAATTTTCTGTTATTTTTTTAATTTGTTTTTTAAAAAATTGAAATATAGTTGATTTACAATGCTGTGTTAGTTTCAGGTATACAACAAAGTGAATCAATTTTATGTGCATATATATCTATTTTTTCAGATTATTTTCCCTTTCAGGTTATTACAATATACTGAGTATAGTTCTTGTTGGTTATCTATTTTATATATACTAGTATGTATATGTTAAACCCAAACTCCTAATTTATCCCTCTCTCTCTCCTTTGGCAACCAGAACTTTGTTTTCTATGTCAATGAGTCTATTTCTGTTTTTGTATATAAGTTCATCTTATCATCTTTTTTTTAGCTTTCACATATAAGTAATATCATATGGTATTTGTCTTACACTCTCTGGCATATTCCATGTAGTATGATAATGTCTAGGTCCATCAGTGTTGCTGCAAATGGTGTTATTTCATTCTTTTTGCGCTAATATCATTTGTATGGAACACAATAGATTCCAGATAGCCAAAGCAATCTTAAAAAAGAGAAATGGAGCTAGGGGAAGCAGGCTGCCTGACTTCAAACCTATACTACAAACTTACAGTATTAACACAGCTGATGGTCAATTAATCTATGACAAAGGATAATAGAATATATAGTGGAAAAGAAGTCTCTTCAGTAAGAGATATTGGGAAAACTGGACAGCTACATGTAAAATGTTCAAACTTTTCTAACATCACACACAAAAATAAACTCAAAATAGATTAAAGGCCTAAATATAAGACCAGAGGGACTTCCCTGATAGCTCAGTTGGTAAAGAATCCTCCTGCAATGCACGAGACTCCTGCATTCTTGGGTAGAGAAGGGTTTGATTCCAGGGTAGGGAAGATCCACTGGAGAAGGGATACGCTACCCACTCCAGTATTCTTGGGCTTCCCTATTGGCTCAGATGGTAAAGAATCCGCCTGCAATGCAGGAGACCTGGATTCGATCCCTGGGTTGGGAAGATCCCCTGGAGAAAGGAACGGCTAACCACTCCAGTATTCTGGCCTGGAGAATTCCATGAACTGTATAGTCCATGGTGTTGCAGAGTTGGACACAAGTAAGCAACTTTCACTAAGACCAGATACTATAAAACTCCTAGAGGAAAACAAAGGCAGAACACTCTTTGACATAAATCACAGCAATGTGTATTTGGATTTGTCTCCTAGAGTAATGGAAATAAAAACAAAAATAAGCAAATGAGACCTAATTAAACTTACAAGCTTTTGCACAGGAAAGGAAACCAATAAACAAATGAAAACACAAACCTACAGAATGGGAGAAAATACTTGCAAATGATGTGACAGGCAAGAGACTAATCTGCAAAATATGCAAAGAGCTCATACAGTTCAAGAGCAAAAACAAATGAACAAATAAATGAATCAAAAAGTGGGCAGATCTTAAATAGACATTTCTCCAAAGAAGACATACAGATGGCCAACAGGCAGATAAAAAATATGTATATTCAAAATCACTAATAGTTAGAGAAATGCAAACAAGAATGAAGTTTCACCTCACAGCAGTCAGAATGGCCATCATCAAAGTCAATAAGTAAAAAATTCTGGAGAGGGTATGGATAAAAAGTAACCCTCCTACACTATCAGTGGGAATGTAATGTGATACAGCCACTATGGACAAAAGGATGGAGGTTTTTAAAAACTAAAAACAGAGCTACAATATAATCCTACAATCTCACTCTTGGACATATATCCAGAGAAAACCTTAAAACCTTAAGTAGGAAAGTTACATGCACCCCAATGTTCACCACAGCACTATTTATATTAGCCAAGACATGGAAGCACCTTAAATGTCCATCAAAGGATGAATGGATAATGATGTGATGTATTTATACAATGAACGGAATATTATTCAGTCATAAAATGCTATTTAGTGTATACTGTAAATAATTTTCATATATATATATATATATGTTTCTGCTCCATTAAGCTCAGCAGCAAGAAAGTTATACTTTTTTCACATTTATTTTTTCTAATCAAGCCATTTTTAGAAAATATCAAACCAATAAAAAATTTTATGTTCAGGTCACTGACTACAAAAACCTTCAGCTCAATTTCTCTTGAATTTTACTTTTTTGAATGCTATTTTATCTGAAAGGGAAATAATTTGGTCTGTTTTCTTTTTTTATTTGCATGCCCCATGGAAAACAATGGGTTGACAGATTAAAAAACAATTGAAAATTCATTGTCTAATTTGAGTCACGTCTCCTTTTCCATTAAAGCTCCAATTCTTTTCATCTACTTATAACTTTACTCTCAAAGTTTGGGGTTTAATTATTGATGAGCTGTTAATATTTGCCTTTGCTTTCCCCAGAAATGTACGCAATGCTCAAATAGACTTCTTTTTTCATATATTTTGCAGGTTGGCATTTTAAATATTTTTTATCCTTAATAGAAGTCTGGATTATTAGAGACGGGGTTGAAAGGAAACTTGGAATTTTTCTAAGCCATTTTATAAAAGGAAAAAGACCCAGCACTGAAAGCCAACCTCAGTGCTGATGCTGTTCTAACTGAAGCCAAGTGGCAAAGTGTCACAGCATTTCACCAATTTAGCTTGTATTCAGTCTGAATAGAATCTGACCATTTTCTTTAATAGACTCAGCACGCAAATTTCTAGCATTCATCTTTTGAAAAGCTGTATTTAAAACTACTGTGTGGGAGAGAAGAACAATACATGAAGGAGATATTTTGCTAGACTTGATAAGTTTTAGTTTCTGACGTTTATACAGTCTATGAGCAAACATTCATATTGTGCATCATTTTTATTCTTTCTCATAAACAGGAAAATAAAACTACAATGATATGTTTGCCTGTATCTCACATTCAATGTATATTTTATATGTAAATCAGTCAGGGTAGGTAGAGAAAAGGAAGGTTAATGTGAGGTTGGTAAAATAGTGTATCTAGACACTGAAACAATTATGTAATTCACATACTCTTTCACTAACATTTAAATTATGTCCCTGTTCTAATCAAATAATGATACATAGATTAACAGACAGCCCTGGTAGTCAGAGTTCACAACATTATGAAGTAGAGAGCTGAGTATTAAAATCCCCTCTTGCATAAGGATCTAAGTCAAGAAGAGCTTCCTGAAAGAGGCTGTATTTGACCCCTGAAGAATGCATGGTTACTTAGTAGACGAGCAGGAATCGAATGGGAAGAAAATATTTTGTACGTACAACATTCAACTTACAATATTATAATATCCCAGCAATCATACAATTCTACACATTAAATCTAGAGTCCGGAGAGTCACCAGTGAGATAGCCTGCCTAAAATATAGTCAAATGTCATTAATTCTAAGCATAGA
This sequence comes from Madoqua kirkii, assembly GCA_006408675.1. NCBI lineage: Eukaryota > Metazoa > Chordata > Mammalia > Artiodactyla > Bovidae > Madoqua > Madoqua kirkii. The sequence continues at coordinate 87,074 of SJYC01002957.1, read as the reverse complement.
ACTTCCATGCTGCACTCAGTCTAACACATTCAGGAGAAGCCTCTTCTGGCTTTTCCAAAGGTTAGTATGTGATTAGAGACTGAAAGTATATTCATGCTTTTCCTTCAAGTTTAAGTTGTTTTCTAGACATACTAATGACCTCTAAATAGAGAATGCGGTGGCTCAGAGGTTAAAGCGTCTGCCTCCAATGCGGGAGACCTGAGTTCTATCCCTGGGTTGGAAAGATCCCCTGGAGAAGGAAAGGGTAACCCACTCCAGTATTCTTGCCTGGAGAATCCCATGAATGGAAAAGCCTAATAGACTACAGTCCACGGCATCGCGCAGTTGGACACGACTGACCGACTTCACTATTCTATCCACTGTTCACCACTAGGTGGAGTGATGGTTTGTTGTTGACTTTGTTTTAGTCTTTAAGTCATGTCCCACTCTTGCCATCCTAGGGACTGTAGGCTACAGGCTTCTCTGCCCAAGGGGTTTGCTAGGCAAGAATAGTGGAGTGGACAGCCATTTCCTTCGCCACGGAATCTTTCCAACCCAGGTCTCCTGTATTGGCAGATGGATTCTTTACCACTGATCCACCAGTGGTGGTGACGTGGTTGGAACAGACTTTGGTTAGTACACTGAGAAAGAAGACTGTAGGTCCCATGATTCCTATTTCTTTTTTTTTCACTTTTATTTCAAAAACTGTATTGGACAGTTAAGAAATACACTTTAAAAATAAGCTTTCAGAAAGAATTAATTCTAAGATATAATATTTGGATTAAGACACATTTTCTGAGAGGTAAAATGAAACACAGGAAAACCCAGGGCTTTGGTATCAAACACAAGGTTTCCTTGCTGCCTCTGCTGTTTATTATTTGGGTAAAAGTCAGCTTCTTAATTTTTATTAGCCTCAGCCTTCTCATATGTAAAACTGAATGATTATTCTTACGTTACATTTTTGTTAGAAGATAAATAAAACCACATATGGCTTTGGGGAGAATGTGGGTAACCATGCAATCATGACCCATGAATATGTTTGATTTAATTTTAATTTTTTTACAAATTCAAAAATTTCACATAGAAATATTTTTAACTTATGAAAAGCCTAAAGTTCTACACTGGGTTTTCACTGCCCACTCTACGAATTATTGGAGTTAAATTACTTAGATTTGCCTCTCTCTATCTTGGGCTCTCTGCACTTGGGTTTGCTATCATATAATATGTACTATATGATATATCACATGGTATTTGCTACAATAATATTCCCCAGTAGCATGCAAACAAACAAAATGCCATTTACAACTTGCATCTGGCATGAGGTTTTGTGTTTCAAAAATTCCCATATTTTTAAAAAACTATTTTAAAGGGCAAGTGATTTGCTCACTGAAAATATTTTTTTTAAGCAATCACACTTTAGAAGAAAAATTTAAGCATTTTAACAGAGCTATAACATGTTTTTCACATGACCAAATTTATACTGATGATGAGATTCTTAGCAATTTTAATTCTGACTCCCTTTTTGAAATACTCTTCCAAAATTTCAGTTGGGTCACTACTGGCTCCCCCAACCCATTAAATACATCAGAATACAAATATGATGATACTAGCAAAAAGATCTTATGAATTAAAATGCAGCATGTCAAAAAGAAAAAAGAACAAGAAAATGCAGCATGTCTGTGCAAAAGATTATCATTTATGTCTATTACTCTGAAGAATGATGACTTCTTCAAAGAAACATTCACTATTTCTGTCCATTTCTTTGAGCTTTCATAAGAATGAGCCCAAGAGGAAGCACAGATCTTATGGAATTTCACTTGGATCAATAGATTTTGTGAAATTAGACAAGATTCTTGTAGTGACACCCCAGTCATTTTTTCTGGAGGCCTATCTTTTCTTCATCAGTTTTTCCAGCATTTTTGAATCTTCTGACATAGTATGGAGAAGTATACTAGTATTTGCATATGTAAAATAATGAAGCTGTAAACAAATAACAGGGATAAAGAGAAACACACAAGACAGGTGAAAGCTTCTGCAGAAAATAATAAAATTGTTTTGAAAAATTTTCTGCACTATTCATACTCTGTGTTTTTTCACATGGACGTGAGATAATACTGTATGCCTCTAAGCACACAGAGTAGACAGTAATAGTTGTCTCAGTTCTAGTATAAATTTTAAGGACAAACTCTGGAGGTTACATTTAATCTCATTTAATACAAAATCTTACATGCTAAATGAAGAGCTAGTCTGGTTAGAGCTTGAGTGTTGATCCTCAAACTTTCACTTAGGGAGAGAATCATTTGATTACTGGTTTTGTGATTTTCTTTCTTACAAACTGACTAAAATGGAACTATTGATTATGGGCTTTTAAGTAGAAAGAGAAATTCTCTTCTTTCTCTCTCTCATTGCCTCTCATACTTACATACACATGTAACTTTCCCTGAACAAAATTAAATATTAAAAAATAAGGGAAACAAAGTTCTTTTCACTCAAAAGAAAGTTCTTCTTACTCAAAAAACATTTTTAATGTTACTAGCAATGATCTCGGAGAAAGCAATGGCAACCCACTCCAGTATTCTTGCCTGGAAAACCCCATGGATGGAGGAGCCTGGTAGGCTGCAGTCCATGGGGTCTCTAGGAGTTGGACACGACTGAAGCAACTTAGCATCAGCAGCAGCAATGATCTATCCTTTCACATTTATATATATTGTGCATTTTTCTTTTCATGGAATATCAGAATCACAGCATTTTAAAACTTAAAGGGGAGACCATTTGATTTTAGAAAGGAATAAGGTCCTGAATGGGAAAATTATTTCCTAGAGTTTCATTTTGAAAATGAAAACAGCATATCTAATTTTATATTGTGGTACTAAGTGAAGATTCAGTAGGTCTTTACAGAATACCTGCAGCTATTTTTTGTCCACAAAATACATCCATGAATACATAATACACCATTATGTAAACACTGCACTGGGACTTCCCTGGTGGTCCAGTGGCTAAGACACTAGAGATATGTTCAAGGAAATTAGAGATACCAAGGGAACATTTCGTGCAAAGATGGGCACAATAAAGGTCAGAAAAGAAGCAGAAGATATTAAGAAGAGGTGTCAAGAAAACATAGAAGGACTGTACTAATAAGGTGTTAATGACTTGGATAACCATGATGGTGTGATCACTCACCTAAAGCCAGACATCCTGGAGTGTGAAGTCACATGGGCCTTAGGAAGCATTACTATGAACAAAGCTACCACAGGTGATGAAATTCCAGTTGAGCTATTCCAGATTCTAAAAGATGATGCTCTGAAAGTGCTGCACTCCACATGCCAGCAAGTTTGGAAAACTCAGCAGTGGCCACAGGACTAGAAAAGGTCAGTTTTCATTTCAAACCCAAAGAAGAGTTAAGCCAAAGAATGTTCAAACTACCACACAACTGCACTCATTTCATACACTAGCAAAGTAATACTTAAAATTCTCCAAGTGAGGCTTCAACAATACGTGAACTGAGAACTTGCAGATACACAAGATGGATTTAGAAAAGGCAGAAGAACAAGAGATCAAATTGCCAACATCCACGGGAATCATAGAAAAAGCAAGCGAATTGTAGAAAAAAATCTACTTTTGTTTTATTGACTATGCTAAAGCCTTTGATTGTATGGATCACAACAAACTGTGGAAATTTTTTAAAGAGATGTGAATACTAGACTACCTTACTACTTCTTATAAAACCTGTATGCAGATCAAGAAGCAACAGTTAGAACTCAGCATGGAACAACAGATTGGTTCAAAATTGGGAAAGGAATATATAAAGGCTACATATTGTCACCCTGCTTATATGCAGAGTACATCATGCAAAATGCCAGGGTGGATGAAGCACAAGCTGGAATCAAGATTGCCAGAAGAAATATCAATAACCTCAGATACGCAGATGACACCTCCCTTATGGCAGAAAGTGAAAAGGAATTAGAGCCTCATAATGCGGGTCAAAGAGGAGAGTGAAAAAACAGGCTTAAAACTCAGTATTCAAAAAACAAAGATCATAGCATCTGGTCCCATCACTTCATGGCAAGTAGATGGGGAAACAATGGAAATAGTAAGAGAGTTTATTTTCTTGGGCTCCAGAATCACTGCAGATGGTGACTGCAATGATGGAATTAAAAGACACTTGCTCCTTGGATGAAAAGTAATGACAAACCTAGACAGCGCAACAGAAAGAAGAGACATCACTTTGCTGATAAAGGTTTGTATATTTGAAGTTATAGTTTTTCCAGTAGTCATGTGAGAGTTGGACCATAAAGAAGGCTGAGAGCTCAAGAATTCATGCTTTTGAACTGTGGTGTTGGAGAAGACTCTTGAGAATTCCTTGGACTATAAGGAGATCAAACCAGTCATCCTAAAGGAAATCAATCCTGGATATTCATTGGAAGGACTGATGCTGAAGCTGAAGCTCCAATACTTTGGCCACCTGATGCAAAGAGCCTACTCAATGGAACAGACCCTGATGCTGGGAAAGACTGAGGTCAGGAGGAGAAGGGAACGATAGAGGATGAGATGGTTGGGTGGCATCACCGACTCAACAGTTATGAGTTTGAGCCAACTCTAGGAGATAGTGAAATACAGGGAAGCCTGGTGTGCTGCAGTCCATGGGGTTGCAGAGTCGGACAAGACTGAGCAACTAAACAACAGAGCTGCTGCTGCTAAGTCACTTCAGTCATGTCCAACTCTGTGTGATCCCACAGACGGCAGCCCACCAGGCTCCTCAGTCCCTGGGATTCTCCAGGCAAGAATACTGGAGTGGGATGCCATTTCCTTCTCCAATGCATGCATGATGCTAAGTTGCTTCAGTCGTGTCCGACTCTATGCGACCCTATGGACAGCAGCCCATCAGACTCCTCTGTCCACAGGATTCTCTAGGCAAGAATACCGGAGTGGGTTATCATTTCCTTTTCCAACAATAGAGTTAATGGATATTGGCTCTCCCACATCCAGCTCCAGGGTCCATCAATATCTTATCTATTCCTAAAAAGGCATATTGAATTCTCATTCTCAGCAGAAAGAAAACAAATTATTCTCTCACAATATATGATTGGCCTTAAGATTAACTTTTCATAAAGACTTTATTTCAACTAAAGTAGATAGCATCTCAATGATCAAAGAGAAAAAAAAAAATCAGAGTCAATCAATTTTAAAAGGTTATTTCAAAGACTGTACCTAAAAGAAAAAATTTGAGATTTCTTGTTTAAAGGCTTGGATGAACACCATGTTTTATAATGCCTTTAGGCACAGATTTTGAATGAGCATGTTAAAACAGAACAAGATATAGAACCTTGGGAGTGAGAAATCTTCATAAACAATTGAGGTAAAATGTCACCTTTCTTTTTAGCCAATATTTGGAGCTTATTAGTTAAGAATACTCAATGAGACAGTAGAATTTTCACATTGGCCAGAAGAAAAAAATAATCCCATCCACACATGAAAGTATTTAGCTTCAAGTTTCCTGAAGAATGTAAAATACAGATGGAATTATTAACAAAAATATTCTAAGCTTCACATTTCTTCCTTTCCTTCAAAAATAATATTCTAAATGTAAACCATCAAAGTAGACTTGACAGCATTTTATAGCATTCTTTACCCCCTTTTCAGTCTGTTTTATTTTCTGTGACAACATGACAGTCTTAAGCACTCTTTCTCAAACACAAACTAGAATATAGAATAAATTATAGATTAATTTTTTAGAGGCCATATTTGCAAAGACAAGTGTCTGTTTTCGCAATAAAGTTATCACTACTGCGCTGCTGCTGCTAAGTCACTCCAGTCATGTTCTTTACCCCCTTTTCAGTCTGTTTTATTTTCTGTGACAACATGACAGTCTTAAGCACTCTTTCTCAAACACAAACTAGAATATAGAATAAATTATAGATTAATTTTTTAGAGGCCATATTTGCAAAGACAAGTGTCTGTTTTCGCAATAAAGTTATCACTACTGCTGCTGCTGCTGCTAAGTCACTCCAGTCATGTCCACTCTGTGCAACCCCATAGACAGCAGCCCACCAGGCTGCCCCGTCCCTGGGATTCCCCAAGAACACTGGAGTGGGTTGCCATTTCCTTCTCCAATGCATGAAAGTGAAAAGTGAAAGTGAAGTCGCTCAGCTGTGTCTGACTCTTAGTGGCCCAATGGACTGCAGCCTACGAGGCTCCTCCATTCATGGGATTTTCCAGGCAAGAGTACTGGAGTGTGTTGCCATTGCCTTCTCTCTGCTTAAGACTAGAGATCAGATTTACGTTCTTAGAGTTTCTGGGTTTTTTTATGATAAAATATACAATTAGGAGAAATCTAAGGAAAGTTAACTTTCTAAACATATTTCTCCTGTAACTAATCATTAAAAATAAGAATAACGAATGTCTACTCATTGCTTGCTATGAATTGGCCAAGTATAGTCTTCACTTTGAAAGTCCATGTGCAATTTTCTATACATCTTTCAGAAAGTCCTAGTATGAAAGAAAAAAATATTTTTAGTGATATATTTGCTTTATAATTCTGTATTCTTATTGGAAAATTCCTTGATCCTGGGAAAGATTGAGGGCAGAAGGGGAAGAAGGTGGTCAGAGGATGAGATCGCTGGATGGTATCACCAATGAGATGGACATGAACTTGGGAAAACTTTGGGATATGGCAAAGGGCAGGGAAGCCTGGCATGCTCCAATCTATTTGGTGGCAAAGAGTCAGACACAACTGGGTGACTGAACAACAACAACAACAATTCTTCTCAGCACCCTGGACTGTTACTATGAACTTCAGGATCAGGCAACCAGTTTAAAATATTTGTAATGTGTTTTTCTTTACTGATCTTTAAAAATGTTTAATACGTTGTATTTTTTCATATTAAGGATGCAATGAAACCTGAATTATATGAAATTTAACTTTGGATGTAACATAATTTGGGAGCACTACTTCTTTCTTCTATTTCCTTTCTTTCCAAGTTTTTATAGACTACTTTCAGGTAAGCACCATAAGAGTTAGTAGCCCTTGATTTAGAAAACAGTGGATGGAAAGCTACAGTTTTCATTACTGTCCAATCAGAACAGCATGAGGAAAGGAGATTATTCTCTTTACAGATTCCTTCAGGGTTTTCTGAATGCCAGTCTACAAAGCTACATTTTTTTTTTCTTTTTAATTTTAACTCTCATAATATCTACATATTTGCTGTCAACAGATTTCTTCATTCCAAGGCTTTGTTGCAAAATTTGAAAAGCAAGAACCTAGAGGTAATTCTGAAACATGCATCAATTTCAAAGACAAAGAGGTGAGCATCTTGCATTATGATAAAAAAAGATAGGCTAAGCAAATTATTCACACAAATAGAGAATGTTCAACTTTTTTAATACCACAATGCTTTCATGCACCTAATGAGAAGTAAAATGTTCACTGATGGTCACTAGGGAATTAATGGCCTTTAAAACTGACAATATAGTTTTTCCATTAATTTACTTACTTAATATTTATTCTTTATCTATAACCTAATTATAAATGAAGCAGCATATTAGATTGAGTGTGGAAACCACTGAGAAAATGGATAAAAAATCAGTTAATAATGTTTACTCAATTTGTAAATGTTCAGGTTATATCTTGTAACTTTGCTTACATCATCTGCAAAATGGGATGAGAAAAGAGAGGAGACAATATCATCTCTAACAGCTATTCTAGGTATAATAGCCTATGAACTCAGAATGCTAAGGACACTGAAAAGAAAAACTGAGTTGAAACAAATATCAGTGATATAATAAAAGTTCAAAAAAATCAGCTCTTTAAATCTGGCATTGCCCAAATTCCTAAGCTTACAATAACCGATATCATCACTCAACTGCCCAAACATATGTAAGCAACTGAGAAATGTTTTGGAAAAACCCTAACCATTTCTAATAAACAGTTAAATATGATTCAGATGCTGGTGCACATTTCCAAAGAGAAATTTCATATTGTTTTACTTAATCCCTCTTTCAACACTTAAAGTAGCACAAGGCACAAATCTTATCTTTTAGGGTAATTTCTTCTTTACCAGGCAACAGTTCATTAACAGATTGTTTCCAACTTATGTAAACTGGAAAAATCTTACATACATGCTTTTTAGATAAATTAGAGTCCACTTAAGTTTTAAACTAATGAAGCTTGTCCTAGCACAGTATCAAGGGAAATATGTGCAAGATATGTGAGCAAATGGGAAACAGATGAAGTCAATAACAATGCTACCTGAAATTGAGATGCTGCTCCACCTCCTTGGTCTCAATTGCTTGATCTGTAAATTGGGGAAGTAGAATAAAAGGAACAAGATAATCTTTAAGATCTTTTCCAGGTGCAGGACCTAAGATTCTAAAATGAAATGCTAGTAAGACTGGAAAAGAAAACTGAGTATTGACTGCAGTCAGCTTTGATCTATTCATAGTGAAGTGAAGTTGCTCAGTCATGTCCGACTGTTGGCGAACCCATGGACTGTAGCCTACCAGGCTCTGCCGACCATGGGATTCTCCAAGCAAGAATACTGGAGTGGGTTGCCATTTCATTTCACCCAAGGCTAACATTTCATACAAGACATAGATCAGACTAGATCAGACGTCTTCTATGCTTGACATGTCTTATTCTTTTTTTTTTTTTTCCCCTCACAGTTTGGGAGAATAGGAGGTTACGGTAAAAAAAGAAAAAAAAAATCATACTCTCTAAAAATACCCAGTAGCTTTCTGAAGTCAGCAGACAGATAGACAGATGAAGGTCAGAAATCGATGCCACCATTCTTCAGAAGCATGCCACAGAATATAGAAAGCCCACCTAAGCAGTGATTGCTTTGAGAGTCACTGCATAAAGTTTAGGAAATAAAGAAGAAATATTTGGCCATTTGGGGAAAGCTAAATGCTGTAAGTGGCTATTAAAAGACACCATAAACAACATTCTTTGTCAATCTAGAAAGGTGAAGAAAAAAGATAACCTATCTGTGAGATCTACCTGCTCCCTTTCCCTCCCTGTCTCAAAACAGTGAAAATAAAGCAGTTGTATCAGGTACTCTTAGGCCAGGAAAACTCAGGAATAAAAGCATCACAATGCTGGTGGAATGAAGGGTATTTTCTCCATCGATGACCACAATGATTCATATGTTAAAGGCCAACTGTATACATATACTGACTGAAGTGCTGCTGCTGCTGCTGCTAAGTCACTTCAGTCCCGAACCTGTGTGACCCCAGAGATGACAGCCCACCAGGCTCCGCCATCCCTGGGATTCTCCAGGCAAGAACACTGGCGTGGGTTGTCATTTCCTTCCCCAATTTCCTTGAGATAAAAGGTTTGTTTTGCTGACTCTAAAAAACAGCAGTGGTAAAGAGACCAATCAAGAAAGCAATGGAAATTACTCATGTTTTAAAATATAAAGATATCAAAGTCATAATGAAACAAGAATATAATCAAGCAGGAATGAAAAACACTGCTATGAACTATTTTTTTTTCCTTTACAGTTTAATCTGGAAAAAAATACTAGACCCAGGAAATGTATATTAGTATGTGAGATACTAAGAATGAAATTTCAATATAAAAAGCCAAATAAATTTTCAAATTATTTTCACTGTATGTATAATGCTAACTCTTGTAGCATATTCACATAGCAGCAATCATCTAAGGCTTACAAATGTACATTACAGCATGAACAAGTGCTTGGTGAGCACTAACATGCTCACTAACTTTCCCACTGATATGCTGTATGATCCTGAACAAAACATAATCCCTCTCTCTTAGCCATTAAAATGGAATAGGGAATGAGGATAACAGAATATATCTAGATTTTTTACGGCCACAATTTAGTTTAATTTCATTTTCATGCCTTTAAAGAACACTTGCCTTTTTCAAAAATAAAATGTCAGTGTCTGTTATTTCACTTGTACCTCACCATAACTCAAAGGGGTAAGCTCAAAAACTAAGACTGGGAAAGATGATACAGCTCAACTCCAACCACAAATCTTGTTCAAACATAGAGCTGGACACGGAAGCCAGTCTCATAGTCACCCCATCTCACAGTCATCCATCTTTGTATATCACCAACATTGATCAATAATTAAAGAAATATTAGCATAAAAACTCATTAAAATCATGTTTACACTTTTAATAAAGTTGTATTTATTTAACTTGATGCCTCATTAGCTTATTGGAGTCATTACTTCCTGTCAGTCAGAAAGAGTAAATGAGTGAATATACTTCACAACAGAATAAGCAGAACTGTAATTAATGACTTTATTAATAAAGGCCTCATGTTCATACATATTGATTTTAAGATAGGAATATACACTTAGAATCTGTAGGGAGCAACATTCTTCTCGTCTATTTACCAAGAATAAATAATTATTAAAAATATATTCTTTTATAAGTTCTATTCCTAATAATCTCTTATATATGAACATTCCTTTAAAGTCAATAACTTGTTTTTGAATCATGTATGCTGTCAAAATGTTGCATTTATTTCATTTAGATGATGAAAGTAGATATATCAAAGTTACTTTCTACACATAAAGAGCTCTGTCACTGAGGTTCCTCTAGAGTTGGCACTTGAGCTTTTAATATATGGTAGTAAAATTAGAGGAATTTTAATTATACAGCCCCACAAAACTGTTCCCAGTAGGGTTTTATCATTAACAAATTCACATGAATTTTGAAAGTCAGAAATGTCTACATCATAAAGTAATATAACACAGTTCTCTATTTTTTAATTAAAAATTTTTTATTGACATAGTTATTTTATAGCATTATATTAGTTTCAGGTATAAAGCAAAGTGAAACATGATTCTCTTTAAGTCCTTACTCAACAAATGATACGAAAATTGGCTTAAACATTCAATTCTCCATTATCTTACACTCCAACAAAATAAATTCTAAAAAAAATACATGACATACATAATGCTATAATATGGTGAGCAGTTATCCGTGCAGAGCTGATAAACAAATACAAAAATGCTATTAAAACTTTACAATGGTTTTATCTTTACCTTCTATATTTTCAGTGTTTCCTTCAGCAATGAAATGGTGCTCAACAGTGACAACACAATGCTAAAATATTTTCACTGATTCAGACATGTTTATTTTTTAAACTGGTCCATGTATTAGGGGAAAAAGATTTAGTCAGGAGGTTGGATCTTTTTAAAAAATGCTTTTTGGGGACAGATAAATTAGAAGATTGGTATTAACATATACACACTACTACATCCAAAACAGGAAAGCAACAAGGACCTGCCATATAGAAGGGGGAACTATACTCAATACCTTGTAATAACCTATTTATGGAAAAGAATCTGAAAAAGAATATCACTTTACTATTCATTTGAAAGTAATACATTATAAATTAACTTCAATTTAAAAATGTTAGAAGATTGGTATTAACATATACACACTACTACATCCAAAACAGGTAAGCAACAAGGACCTGCCATATAGAAGGGGGAACTATACTCAATACCTTGTAATAACCTATTTATGGAAAAGAATCTGAAAAAGAATATCACTTTACTATTCATTTGAAAGTAATACATTATAAATTAACTTCAATTTAAAAATGTTAGAAGATTGGTATTAACATATACACACTACTACATCCAAAACAGGTAAGCAACAAGGACCTGCCATATAGAAGGGGGAACTATACTCAATACCTTGTAATAACCTATTTATGGAAAAGAATCTGAAAAAGAATATCACTTTACTATTCATTTGAAAGTAATACATTATAAATTAACTTCAATTTAAAAATGTTAGAAGATTGGTATTAACATATACACACTACTACATCCAAAACAGGTAAGCAACAAGGACCTGCCATATAGAAGGGGGAACTATACTCAATACCTTGTAATAACCTATTTATGGAAAAGAATCTGAAAAAGAATATCACTTTACTATTCATTTGAAAGTAATACATTATAAATTAACTTCAATTTAAAAATGTTAGAAGATTGGTATTAACATATACACACTACTACATCCAAAACAGGTAAGCAACAAGGACCTGCCATATAGAAGGGGGAACTATACTCAATACCTTGTAATAACCTATTTATGGAAAAGAATCTGAAAAAGAATATCACTTTACTATTCATTTGAAAGTAATACATTATAAATTAACTTCAATTTAAAAATGTTAGAAGATTGGTATTAACATATACACACTACTACATCCAAAACAGGTAAGCAACAAGGACCTGCCATATAGAAGGGGGAACTATACTCAATACCTTGTAATAACCTATTTATGGAAAAGAATCTGAAAAAGAATATCACTTTACTATTCATTTGAAAGTAATACATTATAAATTAACTTCAATTTAAAAATGTTAGAAGATTGGTATTAACATATACACACTACTACATCCAAAACAGGTAAGCAACAAGGACCTGCCATATAGAAGGGGGAACTATACTCAATACCTTGTAATAACCTATTTATGGAAAAGAATCTGAAAAAGAATATCACTTTACTATTCATTTGAAAGTAATACATTATAAATTAACTTCAATTTAAAAATGTTAGAAGATTGGTATTAACATATACACACTACTACATCCAAAACAGGTAAGCAACAAGGACCTGCCATATAGAAGGGGGAACTATACTCAATACCTTGTAATAACCTATTTATGGAAAAGAATCTGAAAAAGAATATCACTTTACTACTCATTTGAAAGTAACACATTATAAATTAACTTCAATTTAAAAATGCTATATTTTCAAAAAATGTTTTCAAAAGTTTACCTCTGCATATGTATGTGTGTGTGTGTACATGTACACTAGATTTTCTTAAAAAGTGTCTTTCTAGTCTAGATGATTAGTAGGACTAACTGGGAATTTTTTTCCTATCAAATTACTTTATACACATTTGCCCTATAACCTCTTTTCACCTTGACCAAGATTGATCATCTTTCTAAATAAGATCTTCTCTTGTAAAAAGTAATTAGAATTATGTGAAACTAATTAATGAGGTACAAGTTCATTTTCATTTATATATAGCTTTACTGGAAAGTGCCAACAAATTTAAGATTTGGAAGAACAAGTTGAACTGATCTGTAAATACTGACTGTCTATACGCCTAAGAACATGATGCATTTAAAACAGCTTAAGCATGTCTGATAAAGGAGTCTGCTTATATTCTTAACTATGCTATCAGTCTTGGGAGTTTCTGAGCCCTCCCTGAATACTTTTAGTACTTTAGTACAATTGTACTTTTAGTAAGTAAAGCTCAAGACTTCATGTGGCTGAAAAGACTCATGTCAATTGATTGATTTGAGCAATTCATGGAAGGTTAAATAAAGGAAATTTGATTAATTTATTGTTTATAATTGCTTGATCCAAATTATCAACTGCTGATAAATGGGAATTTCTACTTCTCAATTAGTTGAGGTGCCAAACAAAAGTCAAACATTGAGCTGGAAAAAATTCTTGAAAAGGTATACGTGTAGTCCATGCAACCCTTGTTTGTCTTTTGGCCTAACACTAGCATATGTGAGCACACAGATGGAAGAAAATTCCATTTTCCTTATCATATATCAAGTAAGAATCTCAGCATGCAATGTTCTCCAACAGAACTTTCTTTAGTGATAGAAATACTCAATTTCTACACTGTCCAATACTGAATCCACAAGCCACTTGTGATTACTAAGTACTTGAAATATGGTTATTATTACTGAGCAACTAAATTTTCAGTTTTAATATGATTTAATTAATATGTAAATTTAGATGGGCATATATGTTTAGTATTTATTGGGCATCTCAGCTTTAAAGTATTAAAAAGTAATCACACTTTCCTGGAATCAGAATTATGAAGAGAAATGCCCTCAATCGGGTAAACATAGTACCTTTTAATAAGCTGTAAATTCAGACTGTAGCCATTTGCCCAAGTAGAAAAGTATCAGGAAGACATTCTTCTTCAGATTTGCCCTGGGACTGCCCATCTCTCCTCAGAGAAGTGCATACAACTTTGCTTGACTAGCCCCTGCATTTGCTGGGTTAGAGATGATTACTATCTTCTTCTGCTCTCCTAAGCTTGGCCTGCTGCTAGTCCCTAGAGCAGATGCTAAGAGTGGATTGCTGTGGCTCAGTCACTCAGTCGTGTCTGACTCCTTTGCAGTCCCATGGACTGTAGCTTGCCGGGCTCCTCCATCTATGAAATTTCACAAGCAAGAATACTGGAGTAGGTTGCCATTTCCTTCTCCAGGGGATCTTCCTAACGCAGGGATTGAACTTGTATCTCCTACACTGGCAGGCTCTTTACTACTGAGCCACCACAGAAGCCCTTAAGAGTGGATCGTGGCAGGAATATACTGCATTATCTTTCTGAAGGACTTATTATGACATTCATAAGAAAAATAGCTAATTTAAGGGAATTTAGAAAATCAAAGTGTAACAAGCTGTTGAGTATATTTTTGTGTGGTCCCAAAATTGTAGTTAAATCCAAGATTAAAATATGCAGCACTAAGTACCCCACATTTAAATAAGCATTCCAGAATTAGAGTCACATACCTTATCTTATAGCACATACTAAGAAATAGAAGAATGACCACCAACCACCATCTTACCTTTTCCTTCCTTATCAATAGGAAAGGGTTTTCTTAGAGTTAGGCCTTGTGAGAAATTCAGGATTCGTGAAGGCAGTCAATTCCCCCCCCCTCCTTGTGGGTTAGGAAAAGGAGAATACATCACCTTTCTCTTTCATCAAACTTGAGTTCCTGCCAAAGAAAGACTGGCATGCTTTTCTCTGACTGGATGCTTGCTAAATTGAGCAAATAAGTATCTCTATCTTGACAGTGCAGCTGAAGTAGGAAGTGTTCTTAGAGGAATATGACTTGAGTCATCTGAAGTTTGAGGGCTATGAGAAAATAGAAAATGTGCTCACTTCTGATGTGGAGACTTTGAAATCAGAGTGTCTGCTAGAAAAGATCGTGGAGCAGACCTTGCAGTAGTGTGTAAAGGAAAAAAAATGGTGATACGCCCACTCCATCCATCTCCACATCCATTGGGATGAAGAAAAGACTCTTGGATTCTCCTTGCCTCTACATGCTGAAGACTCACTTGGCTATTGGTGAAAAATGGGATGCTCTACCCAGTCAAGTTGTTATGATTGTGTACCACTGGTGGGGTCTTCAACTGACATGGTTGCCCCTCTGAGAGGATTCCAGAAAACTGAACTCTACTCTAGGAAAACCATGCGCACAGCTTATGTGGAGAACATGCCTCAACTGAAGCCCTAGAAGCAAACAGAGCTAGGGCAGTGCCACAGACACCACTCCATTATCTCCATGTATCTGGCCATAAAGAGATCTCTGTTTCCTCTATCCTCTTTTCCTTCCCTGAAAAGCCAAAGGCTTTAGGACCAGAATAATAGGAGAAGTCGCCACAGAGAACTCTCTTTTTCTTCATTCCACAATGTTAAGGACCTTATTTTTAATTTCCTAAAGAAGAATAGTAGCAGGCTGAAATAAGACATGAGATTAGAGTTTTATGCTAAAGTGGTCAAGAGGTGAGAGAATCAGAATATATCCAGCTTGTCATTAAGAAGCAGGAAAGGGAGATTCGATAAAGTTAAAAGTAAAGCCAGAAAGAACAAAGCAAAACAAAACATAAATATCTTTCATGTTTATATCCATCAGGTTGAGATCACTCTTAGGAGATCCACAAGAAATATGGATGTACTTTTTGTTTATGTCTTTTGGTCCATTTTTAATAGCATCCTATACATTAAGTGTTTCCAAATCATATCACAAATATCACATATCATTAACCTTTTACTGAATACTTTACAGAAAAGTTTTTTCAACAAGGTAGCATAGGTGATGAAGAGCCAGTCCATAAATTTTCTTTCTTCATGTTGAAAAACCTGCCTTACTGCTGCTAAAATAAACACCTAGAGTGGGGATGAAGTAACAGATTGTTTACCTGAATGGGTGAGTGCTTGTGTGCTAAGCTGCTTCAGTCGTGTCCAACAATTGGCAACCCTATGGACTGTAGCCCGCCAGGCTCCTCTGTCCATAAGATTCTCCAAGAATACTGGAGTGGGTTGCCATGCCCTCCTCCAGGGGACCTTCTTGACTCAGGGATCAGACTTGCATCCCTTACACCTCCTGCATTGGCAGGCAGGTTCTTTATCTAGCACTAGTGTTACCTAGGAAGCCCTTAATTGAGAGGGTAGGGCTTCCCTGGTGGCTCAGATGGTAAAATATCTGCCTGCAATGCAGGACACCCAGGTTTGATCCCTGGGTCATGGCAACCCACTCCAGTATTCTTGCCTGGAGAATCTCATGGATGGAGGAACCTAGTGGGTTACAGTTCATGAGGTCACAAAGAACTGGACACAACTGAGAGACTAATACACACACTCAGACACTTATAACTCTAAAGCAACACCTCAGCTCTAACACTCCTGGGAGGCCCCTTTGAAAACTGCCTTTGGTGTTTCCTTCAAATTAACCATCAGTTCAGTTCAGTTCAGTTCAATTCAGTCGCTCAGTCATGTCCGACTCTTTGCGACCCCATGAGTCGAAGCACACCAGGCCTCCCTGTTCATCACCATCTCTCGGAGTTCACTCAGACTCACGTCCGTCGAGTCCATGATGCCATCCAGCCAGTCGTCCCCTTCTTCTCCTGCCCCCAATCCCTCTCAGCATCAGAGTCTTTTCCAGTGAGTCAACTCTTGGCATGAGGTGGCCAAAGTACTGGAGTTTCAGCTTTAGCATCACTCTTTCCACAGAACACCCAGGACTGATCTCCTTTAGAATGAACTGGCTGGATCTCCTTGCAGTCCAAGAGACTCTCAAGAGTCTTATCCAACACCACAGTTCAAAAGCATCAATTCTTTGGCGCTCAGCTTTCTTCATAGTCCAACTCTGACATCCATACACGACTACCGGAAAAACCATAGCCTTGACTAGATGGAACTTTGTTGGCAAAGTAATGTCTCTGCTTTTGAATATGCTATCTAGGTTGGTCATAACTTTCCTTCCAAGGAGTAAGAGTCTTTTAATTTCATGGCTGCAGTCACCATCCGCAGTGATTTTGTAGCCCAAAGAAATAAAGTCTGACACTGTTTCCACTGTTTCTCTATCTATTTCCCATTAATTAACCTCAGTGGTGGAAAATCTTATCCTCTTGTAGATACAGGTTTTGGAGATAACCGACACCCAATTTTGTACATTTCACATGTTTTAGATATCAATCACAGTGCTAAACTCTGAAGACAGAGAATGTTATATTAAGATAAAACACCTAGCCTTCAGCAACAGACATAAGTTTAAATCCAGGCTATAAACATTATTGGCAGTATGAGCAGAAAACGCTCCTTAGCATCTGTGAACATTCATTTATTCATCAGTGAAATGGAAATTATACCTTATAATTATACTGAGAGTTAAGGTATAGTTACCTTAACTATACCTTATAATTGTATTAACAATATATTATTTGCAAAGTATACAGTATCTGGGATTGAGTGTACATTCAAATGCTATCCATACCCAACAAAGAAGGATTTATTTCGTCACAGCTTCTAACCTTAAAGTCTAGTCATAGAAACAAATATATGACAATAATTACAATAAAATGTAATGAATGCTCTCAGATATGAGCCAGACTGTTATGAAAATAAAGAGACAGGTGACTGTCTTTCTTTGTGGAGTTGGAATGGAGATATTTGAGCTGAGTCTTACAAAAGGAGAAATTCTTTAGTTAGAAAAGGTATTAGACAAAGAGCAATCCAGGCGTGGCCAAAAGCATACATTCAGAAGGATGAAATGTTCGATGTATTTGGACAGTGGGGGAAGTGAAGTGTTCCTGGAGCATATGCCACGCGAAGGGAATGGCAGGAAAAGCAGTTGAGGCCAAAATGTCAAGGACCGTCAATGCTCTGCTAACGGGCTTGGCATTTATTCAGCAGGCAACAGGGATCCAGCAGAGGTTTTCAACAGAGCAGTGAAATTAGTGGATTTGTTTTTTAGGAATTCTTTCTCTGGCATCACACTAGCTATGAATTGGGAGTAGAGAGAAAGTGGTATCAAGACTTACAGCAACAGACTCCTAACTGGGCTCCCTGACACCATTTTAGACATGCTGAAGTTGAGGTGCCTGCAGGATACTCAGTGCAAACTACATTCACAAAGCTAAACATAGGAAAATCCCACTTACAGCCAGATAAGTTCCAGAGTAATTACTGCAAAACATTCCTGTTTCACAAAAGGATTTACTGCACGATCTCAGCGTTCCTTTAAACAGAAAAAAATCTGAGTGCCTTTAGGCATTCGTTTATAGTTCATTAGCTACTGATAAAGATGGAGAAAGTCAAGAAACTCTTAGAGATATATTTTTCCAGAGTTCTTATTAAAAATCATCATGGAATGAAAACAAAATTTTTGAAGTTATCATGTATCAGTGGGAAAAGGAATCTGATTTATTAAAATGTTCAGATGTACTAAAATTTATAGAACAGCTATTCTTCCTAAGACGAGGTCAGTGTGCATCATGATATCCCATAGAAAGTACCCCACAAACCTTCAACACAACAGGTCAAAATTTTGAGAGAAATCTCTTCAGTGAATACCTTCAGAACATTCTTTGAGACATCTTAACTTAGCTGTTTGTCTATGAGTGTCTCACTGTGGATATAATTATATGGTATATCTTCTGTAGTACCTTACCCTGAACTAATTCAGAGAATCACTTCTTGCTAAAGAAAAATTCCGTGGCAAACTGAAAGTTGTCTCTCAACACCAATTCTTATTTTTCTCTCTGGTAACAATATATGTATTTTTAAATAGATATACTATAGAAACCAGTCACGGAAGAATGAACTGGCTCCAAATTGGGAAAGGAGAACCTCAAGGCTGTATATTGTCACCCTGTTTATTTAACTTATACGCAGAGAACATCATGCAAAAGGCCAGCCTTGATGAAGCACATGCAGGAATCAAGATTGCCAGGAGAAATGTCAGTAACCTCAGATTTGCAGATGATACCATCCTAATGACAAAAAGAGACAAGGAGTTAAAGATCTCTTGATCAAAGTCTCAAGGCTGTATATTGTCACCCTGTTTATTTAACTTATACGCAGAGAACATCATGCAAAAGGCCAGCCTTGATGAAGCACATGCAGGAATCAAGATTGCCAGGAGAAATGTCAGTAACCTCAGATTTGCAGATGATACCATCCTAATGACAAAAAGAGACAAGGAGTTAAAGATCCTCTTGATCAAAGTGAAAGAGGAGAATGAAAAAGCTGTTTTAAAACTCAACATTAAATAAACTAAGATCATGACATCTGGTCCCATCACTTCATGGCAAACAGATAGGGAAACAATGGAAACAGTGACAGAATTTATTTGGGGGGCTCCAGAATCACTGCAGATGGTGACTGCAGCCATAAAATTCAAAGATACTTGCTCCCTGAAAGAAAAGCTATGATAAAACTAGATAGCATATTAAAAAGCTGAGACATTGCTTTGCTGACAAAGGTGCATATAGTCAAAGTTATGGTTTTTCCAGTGGTCATGGATGTGAGGGTTGTACTATAAAGAAAGCTGAGCACCAAAGAATTGATGCTTTTGAACTGAGGTGTTGGAGAAGACTCTTGAGAGTCCCTTGGACTGCAAGGAGATCCAACCAGTCCATCCTAAAGGAGATCAGTCCAGAATATTCATTGGAAGGACTGATTTTGAAGTTGAAACTCCAATACTTTGGCCACCTGATGCTAAGAACTGACTCACTGCAACAGACCCTGATGCTGGAAAAGACTGAAGGCAGGAGAAGAAGGGTACGATCAAGGATGCGATGGTTGGATGGCATCACCAACTTGATGGACATGAGTTTGAGCAAGCTCCGGGAGTAGGTGATGGACAGGGAAACCGGGTATGCTACGGTCCATAGTGTCACAAAGACTCAGACAGGACTGAGAGACTGAACTGAACTGACTGATACTATAGAGATAAGGAGACATCTATGACAAGCCTTTCTTCTATTCGTATGTGCCCATCTCTCTAAATTCGGGTTAATAGAATATTAACAAAACTATGTTATTGGACTCTCAGCAAGTTGATTTAAAATTAGCTGCTTAGGCTTGAAGGAAAACATTTGGTCATTCTTTGCATATTCCTTCTGCCATTGTGGAATGTAAATGTAATGGCTATAATTTCAGCAGCCATCTTGAAACAAGAGGTAATGAATGCTGTCATTGAGGATGGAAAAGCAGGAGAATAGAAACCTGGGTCTCCAGTGTCCTCTGAAAATCCTATATCAGCTATGATTGTATCCTTACGGACCATTTTTATGTAATAAACAACTATCTTGGTTTAAACCACTAGTATTATGAATTTCTGTTGTTATATTACTGTGAAAATTAATCCTACCTGGCACACATCATATCAAAATAGAATATATTTTTGTCTACATGAGTTATCAGGCTAAGAAAGCACAAAATGAATTAAGGAGAAATGTTCTATCATTCTAAGTTTTCCAGTTTGACAGATAATGATGGAATAAGAATATCCCCTCATACAAGCACAGGATTTTAGAGATAGGAATTTTATCCGTGACCACATTTAATCCTTGATGTAATTTGTGATAAAGCAGCAGCATTTCTTTTCCCCATGTAAACAGATGATGGAACTAAAACTCCAAGTGAATTGCCCAAGGTCAAACAATTGTAACTGATGAAGTTAAAAATCAGACACTTTGACTTATAATTTATTGCTTTTATGCTGGTAACTTGTAGGTCCTACATGAAACATGAAAATTAGTGACACTGTTCTATGCCATTAGTTACCTGATTGACTTATATACTCTTCTGCTCGGAGGAAATAAAAAATGATTTGGCTTCAGGAGTTTTCCACTGAGCTTCTGTTTTGGTCATGTTGGAGTATCAGTGACTAGACTTAGCTTCCTGATTTTAAACAACCAAAACCAGGCAATGGTTTTTCAGACACTGGAAAACATGCAATGAACAGCTGCCATCCTTGAAAGGGGGAAAAATGCGATGAACATTACCATTGCTCCAGAAAGAAATTTCTAGGCAGCCGCACAGAAAAGTACTTGGACAGCCCACAAAACTTAGTTGAGAAAACAAAGTGGAGTTTGAGGAACTAATTGGCTATAACTCCAGGGCAAAGTACTGCAGGGGAGGAAAAAAAACTCAATTTCTGCACAGCCCCTTAAATATTTGGATGGGTACTGACCTGCAGATGTGTAAGAGGAAGCTATCCATGTCAAGGGAAAGAACCACTAGAAATCATTCTTGAAACTCACATAGAGCTGGGAGTAGTTCAAGTCCCCACAAATCAGAATGGAAAGACCTGGTAGTAAAAGAGGCTTTGGGAAAAGCTCTACAAAGAGAATTACTTTGTGTATTTTCATATTAATAAAATTTTGGAAAATTCAACATTATAAGCTTAGAAAACAGGTAGAAGTATGAACAATTGTATAACCATACAGGACTTTATGAAGTTGAACACAGATAAATTGCTTAACCTTGGTATCTATCAAAGAATTAACTAAATAATAAAGATTATTATTTCTGAACCAAGCACTGATCCACCTATTGGGATATAGCAAAGAAGAGATAAAAAATGAATGAACAGTTGTATAACCATCCAAGACTTTTTGAAGTTGAACACAGATGAACTGCCTAACCTTGATATCTATCAAAGAATTAACCAAATAATTTAAGGTTATTATTTCTAAACCAAGCACTGTACCGCATATTGGTATATAGCAAAGAAGAGATAAAAAATTGTCCTCATGGAGTTTATATTTTGGTAAAAAGTGGAAGGAAACCCATAAATGTAATAAATGTTATACTTGATGTCTTCCTAGGTGGCGCTAGTGGTAAAGAATCTGCCTGCTAATGCAGAAGAAGCAAGACACTAGGGTTCAATCTCTGGTTCGGGAAGATTGCCTGGAGTAGAAAACGGCAATCCATTCCTGTATTCTTTCCTGGAAAATTCCATGGACAGAGGAGCGTGGAGTTCCACAGTCCATGGGTCACAAAGAGTCAGAGACAACTGAAACACACACACACACACACACACACACACACACACACACTACATTTGAGGAAAGAAGTGCTATTCAAGTATCAGAAAATAGAAATGGGAGTAAAGTGTCAGGATATATTGAGGGGTGCTATAATTTTAATAGATTGAGAGATCCATTAAGGTGGATGAGACCAAAGCCCAGCAATGATGCCCAGCAGAGCTAGAGAGAAATCAGCAAAGAAGAGAGCAACAAAGAGATGAGGGCATAAATACTGTAAGGCATCAGATTCTCTAAGTCATTGCAAAGACCTATGCCTTCCAGTGAAAAAGGGGGCCACTCCAGGGTTTAATGCAGAGACACACATGGATGTTTCATGTATTTTGAAAGGACATGTAGGCTGCTATTTGGATTAGACCCTGATAGCTCAGTTGGGAAAGAAACTGCCTGTACACAGGAGACCCTGGTTCAATTCTTGGGTTGTGAAGATTCCCTGAAGAAGGGATAGGCTACCCACTCCAGTATTCTTGGGCTTCCCTTGTGGCTCAGCTAGTAAAGAATCTGCCCACAATGCAGAGACCTGAGTTCAATTCTTGGGTTGGGAAAATCTCCTGGAGAAGGGAAAGGCCACCCATTCCAGTATTCTGGCGTAGAGAATTCCATAGACTGTATAGTCCATGGGGTCACAAAGAGTTGGACAAGACTGAGCAAATTTTACTTTCATCAAGGAGGCAGTGGTAGAAGCAGGAAGCAGAGTGAGTAGGCTATTACAGTACTCCAGAGGAAAAGTGCTAGTGGTATGGATTAGATTGGAAACTGCAGACAAACTGATAATTAATCAGATTATGTTTAGAGTTGAAAAACTAAAACTGTGAGAGTTTTCTAACAGATTATATTTGGGGCATAAAAGAAAAAAGAGGAATTAAGGATGGTTTTAAGACTCAAATTGTGGTTTTTAACCAACTAGAAATGCAGAGTAATTATTAACTGAAAAGGAGAAGGCAGTGGATTGAGTGTCTCTGGGACAAAAGATCAATTCTAGATGTAAGAAATCAGTGACAGCTGAGTTGGTGATGCCACAAAACCTACTTCAAAAAGAAATGCTAAAAACAGTATAAGATCCACTGCATGGCAATTTCTAAGTGCTTTAAAAAAATCACAACACAAAATTTTTTTCTTTCCAAAGAACACAATAAATCCTACATAATTGCCGATTTCAAAGGAAATGAGAAAACACAAAAGTTTAGACTCTTGCTGCAAAGTGAAGTCTCCCACGTTAGATACAGGAACATTAAACAGCCTACGGTGTTCCCCCAAATAGCCCATTGTGTAACTTGAGCAATATGTATTTGCAATTTAACTTCTGTTTTCCCTAACTTTATTTTGTAAATGCATCCTCTTCATGTTGCAAGACTGTCAGTTAATGTAGACTTGCACAGCAGTGCCTACCTTTAAACACTGAGATCTCAGGCAAATGGATGCTCTTGGCACCGCTTATTGGGTTGCAAGCTGCTGGGTTGCTCTCATGATTAACAGTTCTTTCCTGGCCAATAAGAACAGGAAGGTTATAGAGTCCTAGGATTTGGAGTTGGAAACAAAGATGCTAATCAGGTAGATGGTCCTTTTGTAGATGTGGAAACTGAGGACTGGAGTTGGGAAGAAATGGGCCATCAATGTCAAAGTCTGATTAGCTCAGTTAGTTGCTTTCAGACAAAAATGTATTTCACTGTGTTATGTAAAAATGGTTGGGGAGAAAATGGTTAAGTTCAAACAACTTGTTATTTCGAAGACTGCAGGTGACAAGAAATAATTTTGCTGCTGTCTGCTCAGCCCCTTTCCCTCACTGCTTGAAAATGCAGTGAAATGGGCCACTAATTTACAGTGCAATTTGCACAGCATAAAACGGAGGTTTCTGTTCGAGACCATTAAAACCAAAGGTCACATTTAATACCAACCCTTTATCCTGCCTGGACTCAAAGCGTTTCAGAATCTGTCATTTAAGAGCATAAATACTATGCCCCCTTTTGTGGTATCCTGGAGACTTCATCTCTCACATTTACTTCAACACAAAAATTTACAGAAATGGAGAGTTTAATGGAAAGAAAAGGAAAGAAAGTAAAAGAAAAAAAGGTAACTTAGCAGTCTCTATTAATGATTTCAAAAGCTTGTCCTTGGGCTTTTGTGGGGATAAGATGGTTAGCATCAATGATGTATCATATAAAGAGAAATATAGACATTGATGACCTGTCTGCTGTGGCAAGTGTACTTGTCAGAGCTCTGTGCTCCCTGCCAGTCCTAGAAATGCTATGATACCAACTGTTTTTATCCCATGTTCTTCCTACAGCATAGCTTGCCAGCATATGATGTGCCAATTCTTGTGTGTACTCAGTTGCTAAGTCGTGTCTGACTCTTTGCAACTCCATGGACTGTTGCCCACCAGGCTGACTTTGTCCATGGTATTTCCCAGGCAAGAACACTGGAGTGGGTTGCCATTTCCTTCTCCATGCCCATTCTTAATCAATGTTAAAATTGTGTAGAAGAGGGTTCCACACAGATCGTTCTTACCCTTCTAGCAAGGAAATGCCAAATGCTGTCACTCTCCCTTCTGCCTCTAAAGCACAACTTTCCCAGGGAGCCAGAGCAGTAAGTATGCCTCCCACTCTTTTTGGAAACTGCGTTTGTAGTCAGTAAAAAGCTCTGCATAAATCAAGAGGAACCACCCTTTGGAAAGAGAACAACTTCTATGTGTTTGGAACTCTACAACCAATATGAATATCCTCTGGCAGGAATTATTAAGCTCTTGTGTTTTACAAGTGTTCATTTCATTTTACTTCTTTGTGTATAAATATCCATCTTATTTCATTTGCAAAGCCATTTTAAGGTAAGTATTATGATGCCACTTTCATGATGATAAAACAGCTTTCAATATGTAGTGATTTACCCAGATCATATTGCTTGGAAAGGGGCAAACACAGGTCTTAGGTCCAGTCTAGTTTTCACTTTACTACATTTTAAGCTCCACGTCTAGGAATTTACAGTACCTGTTAGGGATTTTATGCTACCAAGAATTGATTTATCAAGTATGACAAGAACAGTGTCCCTCTGTGGCCCAATGGACAGAACACAGCTCAAATCTATCTGGAGACCATATGATGCAACTGCACTCCCTCCTACTGATGTGACTGTGGTGCCTCTCAATAAATCGGATGTTCATGGCCCATTTATTCCTATGAAGCTTCCATTCTCACATGGAGGCTGTGGTCATGTGACTGTGAGTATGCTCAGCCTAGTCTCCAAGAAATGAACCCAGGATTGAAGGGCTGCCTGGGGAGACAGGGCAAAACAAACCCAAGTCAAAGAAAGGGAATAGCATATTTCCTCAAACAGCTACCCTCCTCCCTGTCCATCAGTGTAATTCACAAATATTATTATGCATGTTACAAGACTGTTAAACTCTTACTTAGGCCATTTATCAGTCCACAGGATGTACTTTCTTCAGTGAAGACCAGAGCTGCAATAGTAATTAAGCACCTACATGACTGCACACCCTGCTTCACAAGCATTTACTAATTCTTGTTTATTCTTCACAGTAACCATGTGAGATCAATTTCATATTCATTTTATTGATGGGAATATTAAGGATCAGAAAGGGGAAAATATTACCAAGTATTTCATATTTAGTAAGTGAGAGGACCCAGAATCACAGCTCTGACAAATAATGAAAGGTAACAGTTAATCTTTGAACAAGCACAATAGCTTTGTTTCACAATTCTTGTTGTGTTAGACTTCTTTTACTTGCAAGTGCTCTTTTGGGGACTGGTGATGATGTTGTCAAATATTCTTGCTAAGGGAAGATCTAGAATGAGGGGAAGTGACTGCACAGAGCTTCCATCATCATGCAGTCTGCTGCTGCTGCTGCTGCTGCTAAGTAGCTTCAGTCATGTCCGACTTCGTGCGACCCCATAGATGGCAGCCCACCAGGCTCCCCGGTGCCTGGGATTCTCCAAGCAAGAACACTGGAGTGGGTTGCCATTTCCTTCTCCAATGCATGAAAGTGAAAAGTGAAAGTGAAGTAGCTCAGCTGTGTCTGACGCTTAGCAACCCCATGGCCTGCAGCCTACCAGGCTCCTCCATCCATGGGATTTTCCAGGCAAGAATACTGGAGTGGGGTGCCATCGCCTTCTCCACATCATACAGTCTACATACTCGTAATTACAGTAGGAAAGGATGCTCTAACTACAGACTGACTTCCATCTCATTCACATTTTCCTGTGTTCCAAGTGGTTGTTATGACTAAGTAACTTACAAGAGAGTGAAAACCAACACAGAGGAAGGGAGTTGGTGACTGATTTGTTCAGTTCAGTTCAGTTCAGTTCAGTCCCTCAGTCATGTCCGACTCTTTGCAACCCCATGAATCGCAGCACACCAGGCCTCCCTGTCCATCACCAACTCCCAGAATTGACTCAGACTCGCCTCCATCGAGTCCGTGATGCCATCCAGCCATCTCATCCTTGGTCATCCCCTTTCCCTCCTGTCCTCAATCCCTCTCAGCTAGTAAAGTAATGCTCAAAATTCTCCAAGCCAGGCTTCAACAATACGTGAACAGTGAACTCCCTGATGTTCAAGCTGGTTTTAGAAAAGGCAGAGGAACCAAAGATCAAATTGCCAACATCTGATGGATCATGGGAAAAGCAAGAGAGTTCCAGAAAAACTTTATTTCTGCTTTATTGACTATGCCAAAGCCTTTGACTGTGTGGATCACAATAAACTGGAAAATTCTGAAAGAGATGGGAATACCAGACTACTTAACTTGCCTCTTGAGAAATCTGTATGCAGGTTAGGAAGCAACAGTTAGAACTGGACATGGAAAATAGACTGGTTCCAAATAGGAAAAGGAGTACATCAAAGCTGTATATTGTCACCCTGCTTATTTAAGTTATATGCAGAGTACATCATGAGAAACGCTGAACTGGAAGAAACACAAGCTGGAATCAAGATTGCTGGAAGAAATATCAATAACCTCAGATATGCAGATGACATCACCCTTATGGCAGAAAGTGAAGAGGAACTAAAAAGCCTCTTGATGAAAGTGAAAGAGGAGAGCGAAAAAGTTGGCTTAAAGCTCAACATTCAGAAAACGAAGATCATGGCATCTGGTCCCATCACTCCATGGGAAATAGATGGGGAAACAGTGGAAACAGTATCAGACTTTTTTGGGGGGCTCCAAATCACTGCAGATGGTGACTGCAGCAATGAAATTAAAAGACTCTTACTCCTTGGAAGAAAAGTTATGACCAACCTAGATAGCATATTCAAAAGCAGAGACATTACTTTGCCGACTAAGGTCTGTCTAGTCAGGGCTATGGTTTTTCCTGTGGTCATATACGGATGTGAGAGTTGGACTGTGAAGAAGGCTGAGTGCTGAAGAATTGATGCTTTTGAACTGTGGTGTTGGAGAAGACTCTTGAGAGTCCCTTGGACTGCAAGGAGATCCAACCAGTCCATTCTGAAGGCGATCAGCCCTGGGATTTCTTTGGAAGGAATGATGCTAAAGCTGAAATTCCAATACTTTGACTGACCTGTTAAAACTTATTTAAAATGTCAAATTATAATCGTCAGATTTTCCAGCTTGATGTTGGGTCAAATGGCCAAATACTTTTAAATATCAATGTTAGGACAAAGCTAAATAATGTGGATAGTTGTGACCATGTAAGAATGGTTGGAAAGGAATGATTTTAGGATCTTTCATTCTATAAAGAATAATATTTGCCAATTAAAACTGAGTTTTACATTTACATTATACATTTCTTTGTATACCTTCACTAGCAACCCAGATCTGTTAGGAATGAAGAAGTTACTCTTCAGTAGCTGACAGTACTGTTGGCAGAAATTCCTCATGTTCTCAGTTCCTCCAAAATCCATTGAAGAGAGTTGTCTTACCCAAGATCACAGCTTATTAATCTCCATTTTGGAGTCTGATTTCCTGAGCCGATGATGAAGAGAAAGGAGAGAAATGAATAATATTCAACTTCAAGGAATTGTAAAAAGCCTGCCTCATCCTCATGCCACCAATGCAAGGTGATAACACTTAATGTTACAACTGATGGACTTCACATGGCAATATTTCATCAGAAGAGTTAATTTTCCTCAATCATGATTTTATTTACTATTCATAACCCATAGCATTCCGCCCTAAATTTAAGAGCCTGAGTCATTGTCCCATGGACCTCAAAGGTCAAAAAAACCCACAATAAATCAAATACTATTTAATGAAGGGACCCACTTCACAACACTCCATTTTATTTGAACCTGTTTTCTCTTAGCAGGCCTTAAATTACAAGACTCTCCACATGGCTGAGGGTCATCTTTGGATAGCTTAGATGCCCTCTTTTATTTTCTTCAAAATCTCTTTCCCCTACAGAGAAACATCTGCCATTTTTTTTTCTTGTTTTTATTCTTTAAAGTCATATATGAAAACAAATTCAACTCTTCGATAGAATTCTTCAGCTACATAAAAACAGCTTTCCAGTTTCTCTGAAAACTTCATCTAACACTTTCAGAATTTTTAACCTTTGCTCACAGAACTTAAATTGATTCCTTCTTCCCAGGCAAGAATACTGGAGTGGGTTGCCGTATCTTCCTCAAGGGAATCTTCCTGACCCAAGGATCAAACCCAAGTCTCCTGCATGGGTAGGCAGATTCTTTACCAGTGAGCCGCCTAGGAGGCCCACAAGGCACCATACCAAACCCTATGAACAGAGTGAAGCTCAGAGTTCAGAATAAATTGAAGAAAATTTACTTTCCTTCCTGAAACTAATTTCCAGGCCATGGTCACAAAGACAGTTCAGTGTTATTTTTATATCCTGTGACCCCCACCACCTACAAAAACATAATCTTTTCCTGCAAAAGAATCTGTAATTCATCTCCTCCCATTAACTTTCCTCTAGGTGATTATTTCTTTTCTTTCCAGGCACAAAGAAACATCCATAAATTACTGTTAACCTTAACATCTTATAAACTGGACAGTGTCACATCAAGCTATTTGTTATCTACACCCCCATGTAATGGAGTTTATTCCTTGCTAATCCTGGCCTGCCCTATTTTACTGCTAATTCTCTTTAACAATAAGAGAGATATTATTTTCTGAGCTCTTAGACTGAATATGCAAAAGGAGATTTCTCTTGATAGGAAGCAAATGAATTTATACATTGTTCTCTAAAATGCAATATATATTATATATAACCTTGTTTTTCCTTAATATATTGATGTCGTCAAACTCTATATTAAAGAACAGTTTTAAAATGTCAGATAATTAGAAACTTCTGTGGAAATCTTCATTTTAAAGTAAATCATCAAGAACTTTTTCTAGGAAATAGCAAAAAGAAATAGGGTTGAAAAGAATTCCCAGATGCACCTATCTTTTTAAAATTTTACATTTGAAAAAAAGTTTAACCCATAAGATTTGGGCGCTTTAAAGAATCTTCAAGACCATCATTTTGAGATGAGAAAACTGAGGCCCAGAGAAATTCAGTATTTATTAAATCTACTATAAAAAGTTTATAGCCAATGAGGACATAAACTCTGGCATCCAATCTATCACTTCATTTCACAATAATGTTTTTTCCTTGACTGCATTGGAATGAGAAACGCTTTAATAACTGAATGTCATGGTTATGACAAGATAAACCCATTGAAGCAGATAGTTTGATGTGTCTAGTTGTGTTTATTTTATAATCTGTGTGTCAAGGAAAACATATTTACAAATGGAACTTGCTATACATTAAGACTATAGCAGGACAATGATTAGGAAAATTTGTTTTAATCAGATAGACTTGGGTTCAGATCCCCACCCAGCTTCCTGACCCTGGCCTTGGTTTCCTAATCCCTTATGGGCTTACTCTGAAGATAAAAAGGAGTTAACATGAGTAAAGCACATAAAACAGTATATGATGTAGTAAGCACTACATGAGTGTCTGCTGATGTTTTTGTCATTGTTACTATTATTTCTAGGCTCAAGAATAAACTTTTTTAATGCTCAATGCAAGTTTGTTTTCAATAGTCAGTCTTTTCAGGTGGTAATAGCTGGCAACAATATAAACCAAAGCAAAGGAGCCTAACCTAGGAGAGGTGCGTGCAGGAGTTTGTTACTGTGGGTAAAGGCTCTCTACTTGTTATGAACTGGGAAATCAAAGAAAACACATGGATCCATACAGCATTTGCGGACATGTCTCAGTGATTATTGAATCTCCTCAACATCATTTAAAAATGCTTTTATGAATAACATATAATTAAGCCTTAGTAGTTATGTTTTTTAAGCAAAACATTGAAAGTCAAAATGGAAGATATTTTTCTAAAAGGCTTTGCTATAATGTTTTATAAACATACACAATGTGATTAGTTCTTGCTCCAATTTTATTTTAAAAAGATCAAGGTCGGATTACACAAGTAATATAAAACTAGTGACATCTTCATGAGTTCTAACCAATATTCTATGTCAGAAAACCATATAGTATTAATAGATATAAAGAGTAAAAGTTATTACAGATAAATGGAAATCACTAAATGTGAGTTCATCTTGTGGGAGGGTGTATGTGATTGTGGAGAATACAAGAGAAGAGACAAGGGCATCTTTTGGGCCAGTTAATCAGGATGATAGGATTCATTGCTGCACAAAAAGGTACTCTGACTAAAAATGGGCAAAGGTAGAAAAGAATTTTACATAATATTCAAATATTTGATTTCTTAAATAATCAGAAGATATGACTTATGGTTTTTAGTCTGGCTACCCACTGGGATCCCATGAGGCATGAACTTTTAAAAAAGAAGCCATTCTGAATTGTTTAATAGATGTGCTATGAGCCCAGATGCTAGGATGCTCTTAAGGCTTCTCAGATGATTCTCCTGTGTTTTATGGTACACTTAGCTGGGGCACAGAGTAATAAAGGCTCTCAAAGTGGTTGACTAGAAACATCAACATCACCTTGGAATCTATCAGAAATGCAAAGTATCAGGCCACACACAGACTTACACAATCTTTTCACAAGAAACTCTGGGAGTGGGAAGATTACTCTGTTCAGCATCAAAGACCCTCCTGACCTGGTTCCTATCTATCTTTCTACCCCTTTCTCTTATTATTCTATCTCCTTCCAACCTTCAACTATTTTTTAACAAGTCTTCCAAGTGATTCTGGTGCACCCTCAAGTTTTAGAACCACTGCACCTTAACACAGACCCTATATATCTCTAGTGGTTATTGGAGCCTATTCTCACTCAATTAAGTGACCTACCTAGTGCCTTAGTTTGCATTTGAGACCCCTAATTGAGCTCACTTCCATTTTACCTACCTAATCTCAGTGTTTCTGTTTATGACACATAACTGTAAATGTCTTCTTTCTGATTATGACAAATGAGTACCAACCAACCTTCAGGCATCACTGTCCTTTCTGGTGCTGACGCTACCTTCTCCATATTACTCACAATCATTCATTCTTTACAGATTCCACAGCTACTTTCCAGTTCGGGCTCTCATTACTTCTTATCTTCACTATTGAAATTGTTTCCCAACTACCTTCCCTGCCTCTAGTACCTACTCACTCCAATCCATCACATATACTGCTGACAGTTTAATCTTCCTAAGTGCAAGCCAGGTCATAAACTCCCTCAGCTCAGAAATCTTCAGTGACTCACCATTGAATAAGTTCCATTTACTCTGTCCAGCAAGAAAGACCCTCCATGACCTGGTTTCTGCCTATCTTCTTTCACCTTTCTCTCACCATTTCACTTCTCTTTGAACCTTAAATTCTAAATGACTTACTCTTCCCCAAACTTTCCCACTCTATATTTATTTTTAACCTTATGTTTTACCTAATGCTTTCTTTCCACCTGGATTATTCAAATTTCATCTTCTGTTATCACCTACTCCAAATTCTTCTCACATTATAACTGTCTCATAATTAACCAGAAACTAGCATTCATCTACTGGGTTAACAAAAAATTGGTAATTGCCTTCTATGAACTATGCTGTAATTTAGCTGTACTAAATTCTAGATGAATGATATATTCGTTCATTGAATAAACAATAGCCCCAAAATCTACTAACCAACATGTTTTCAAAAATTCCTTTAAAAGGTTAAAAGACAATTGGAAACATGATATTCAATATTTCAGTAGCTTACTGAAAAAGAAAATTTGGGAGACCTCTCCTTTCCGTTTTCCAGGTGGCTCCTCTATCACCACTCTCTCTGTCGGGGGAAATGAGACACAGTGAAGTCCTCTGAACATGTGACCAACTGCAAGCACCTGAAAATACAGTACCCTAAGCATGAAAGACAATGGAGCAAATCAACACACTTATGTGCTTCTATGAGAAGATGACTTAAATGAACAAGTATTGGCAATGGAATAAGATTGGGTCAACTGGGTCTCAGTCAAACCTGGTAGCTGATGTATACGTTTGGTGCTACTTGGATTCAATTACAAACATGTAATTCTCTGGACTCCCTGTTTATTTGGGTAGGATAACATTTTTTTCTCTAATAAAGCTCCACTCTCAAGACAAACTCCCCTATTCTTACCTAATTAGTGATTTTTATTTCTTCTAAATACTTTCCAAGTTCCAGAGATCAGTCAATGGGAAAATGGTAACTAGATTTAAATGTCATGCTTTCCTAATAGTAATTAAAGTTTAATGAGCTTGTTTCATGTGCTGTAGGCTTTATTCAAATGAAAGATTCTAGTGTGCCTTGTGGGCATCATGACAGTACAAGGAGGTATTTGGTATCTTTAGACTATGACATACCTG
The DNA here is from genome assembly GCA_006408675.1 of Madoqua kirkii. Lineage (NCBI taxonomy): Eukaryota > Metazoa > Chordata > Mammalia > Artiodactyla > Bovidae > Madoqua > Madoqua kirkii. Next base: position 54,273 of record SJYC01002957.1, on the reverse strand, counting down.
AAACATCTCAGAGGTATGAGCAAGTGAAAGAGATACCAAGAGCAAAGAAACCAACTGTCTAGGTCCTCAGAACATCCTGGTAGCTGCCCTGGTAGCTCAGATGGTAAAGTGTCTGCCTGCAATGCAGGAGACCTGGGTTCGATCCTTGGGTCAGGAAGATCCCCTGGAGAAGGAAATGGCAACCCACTCCACCACTCCAGCATTCTTGCCTGGAGAATTCCAGGACAGAGGAGCCTGGTAGGCTGCAGTCCATGGGATCGCAAAGAGTCGGACATGACTGAGCGACTTCACTTCACTTCAGAACATCATCCCTGGAGAAGGGAATGGCAACCCACTCCAGTATTCTTGCCTGGAGAATCCCATGGACAGAGGAGCATGGAGGGCTTCAGTCCATGATGTAACAGAGTCAGACATGACTGTGTGACTACCACTTCAGAACATCATAAATAGTCCTTCAAATAACTAAATTTTAGATGACACGATTCAGGAAAATCCAACAATGGAGCAAACTAGCAGAACAATGTGCGTGGATAATATATAGAAAGAAATACAGTTCAAGTCTTAGAAATCTAAAAGTAAAATGTAATTCAGGTCAACAAGTATTTACTGATCCATAAAATACAGGAAAAACATTACTAAGATACTTGAGATGCATTCTTTATTTCCAGTGATAGCTAGAAGTATAAAGATAGGATAAATAATTATAAAAGAACAATTGTTATTCGAACATCGTAAAGTTGAATGGTATAAAGATTTGGAGAAATAAAACAAAAAAGCAACACACACATACACACACACAAAACAAGAGAAAAATCTCTTAATAAAAGAAAAAGATAAGCATTTGAAATGCCTTATAATTTCAATTCAATTTTGATTATAAAATTAGTAGTAAGAAGAGGAAACCACAGAAAAAAAAAAGAGAGAAAGGAAATGCCAACTGTGATGCATATTCAGGCCCTACCCATAAACTCAGGAAAGAAGAAAAGTAAATTGAGAACCAAAGTGGAAGGTCAGACTGGAAAACCTGCGGGGCCATATTGAATAGGATGTGAATATGGGAATAAATTATAACTGGTAGGTGAAGGAAAATCAATGAAAGGCAGGTTTCTTCTTCACTTATGATCAAAACTGCCCCCTGAAACAATATTCATGATAATCAACTCTACCGGAGAGACTCAGATAATGTTTTTTTGGCTGAGAACTGAGCTCCTGAGAATGTCCAGAGAAGAATCAGCTTTCTTATCCTTGGACATGATTATTCTTGGATTATAGATTTCTTACGTCAGTCCTAAAAAGTCAACATGTGGAACTTAATGAGAAAGAATGATAACTGGTATTTGTTCTTGCAATCAGATTTTACATTGTTCTAGAGTGGTGTTCCCTGGGGGCTAGAATTGGCAGATAGGAACTGAATGGTAAAAATATGTTCTTTTCTTTTCTCAATGATAAAAGGCTATTATCAATACATAACACTTTCATAGTATATGACACAAGGAGAAGTTCAAACATGTTTTTATGGCTCTCTTGTCTATTACCTTTCAATTCACCCTGATACAACAAATTGGAAAATGGAGGATGTATTCAATCCACCGGTTTGACTACTACTGTCACAAAAGGACTGCTCGTACTGGCTCTTTTCAAATACAGGCTGAAATTCAGCACATTTTCATTTATCATTTCTGCAAAACGAATGAGGCATTAGAGTTCAGAAAAATAAATGCTGAATTAAAAATCTATATCTGTATTATGGGACAGTGGAAGATCTCCTCCAGACATTTTATTTCTTTTTCCGTTGGATAGCCCATCTTTATTTCCTCCCTATATATTCTGTACTACACCTCTGGCCATACTTTCCCCTAGACTAGGGGTGGATAGGTTAATACAGTGACTCAAGAACATTAATTTTTCAGCTATAATAAAATCACATTAAAGGAATCTTGGAATTATCTAAGATAAAACCAGCTTCTGGCAGTTTTGTACTTTCAACACATTTTACTTATCAAAGGCGCCTGAATGCCGAATATTACAGGTTACCTAGGAAACTTACAGTGACTACACTTAAAAACAACACAAAGCCCTTTTAACGAAGAAGAATGCCATTTTAAAACATTCTATTTGGGGAATGGTAAAAGAAATAGTTAACAAGTAGATATTACCACACAGAGTCTCTTCTACCCAGGTTTTCTTTTTCACATTACTCTTTAGTTGTCTGCTATTTCTGTCACCGAGTTGCAGTTAAAATATACAAGTAAAGAATACAATAACGGACCATAGGCAATGGTTTTTAGCATCAGCTGTGCTGCAGTTCATGAGATCTGACCCTGAGGTCCCTCATATTGGGTGATAAATAAATTGCATGTCTTTAAGCACTATTAATCTAGAGTGACTACACATATAGTTTCCTGAGTATAATCCTGTGTTTTGCCTGAAATCCTGGCAAAATGCTTAATGGCGCTACTTGAAAATTATTCAAGTTTAAATGATAAATTATGTGGTTGCCTTAATTATCTTATATCCAAAATCGAGGAATATAAAACTGAACCAGGATAATTAGTGTCCCCGAAGAGTTACAAATGTATATACTCTGATAGAAAAAAATTAAAAAAAAAACAAAAAACCAGCATACTACATTATTTTATGCGGGTGTGCTTAGCTGCTTCAGTCATGTCCAACTTTTGGCGACTGCATGGACTGCAGCCTGCCAGGCTCCTCTGCCATGGGATTCTCCAGGCAAAAGTACAGGAATGGGTTGCCATGCCCTCCTCCAATATTGTTTTATATTTTCTACTAAAAAAATATAATGTTGTTACATTATTCACTATTATGAAGTGAGAAAAAATAATTTTTTTCCAAATGTTTCTGTCTACTGCAATAAACTGTGTCAAGAAGACACTTTCCCATAGCCCATTAGATGAAAAAAGATAAAATATCTACAGCGTAGTTTGTTACGATTCTGCAAACCCACAGCAGCTTGGTTAGCAACAAAATCAAGGTCACCTTGGCTCCTGCCCAATCCTAAATATACCACGGAGAGCCTGCCTCAGGGTTAGGATTTTGTAAGATATCCTGAGCATTGTTGCAGTGTTTTCTGAAATCCAATTACCAAATCCATTATTACTACCAGACAAACTAATACAGCATTTCTGTATTTTCAAGATGCAGTGCACAACACAGCTTAGCAAAAGGAGCTTGAAAAGTGCTTCTGGATGATTCTGGTGGTGATCCTGGTAGTAATGATGCAGAATTCCATTTCTTTTAAATTTACATTCTTACTCTAGTCAGTTAAAAACAAACACGAAGCCTCCCCCCAGCCCCCCGCCCAGCTCACAACTGAATGAAGGCATTTTTCTTACTTTTTGTCAGTAACCCTTGTTATATACAGTAAATAAAAATATACTAATATGACTGTAAAATGAAAAGATATTTTAGTGTTCAAATCTCAATTCTGTCACCTTTTAGTTCTGTGTACTTGACCATCCAATGCTTAAATATCTCATTTTTATAATTAAAAAAAAACTAGAACAAAATGAAAGAAAAAATGTGAAGTGTCTGGCATGATGTTGGTAAAAATTAAATCTGAATGTCAGTTCTCAAATGTACATAATAGCCAGAGTAACCATGGTTACACCTGCCAGTGAGGTTCTTACAATGACCCCTTCTAATGCTAGCAGGTTAGAGCAGTTTTTAACCTCTAGCATGTAAATGAATGGGCTTCCTCAGTGGCTTAGGGTAAAGAATTCATCTGCAGTGCAGGAGACTCAGAAGACGTAGGTTCGATCCCTGGGTTGAGAAGATCCCTTGGAGGAAGATATAGCAACCCACTCGGTATTCTTGCCTGGAGAATCCCAAGGATTGAGGGACTTGGTAGGCTACAGTTAAGGTTGAAAATAGTCCGACACGACTGAATGACTGAGCAGGCACGCATGTAAATGAGTCAGTTGAAGTACTTGTTAAAATACAAATTCCTAATGCCACATAGAAAATTCTGATTTTCTGCATCTAGAAGATGTCCAAGGACTTTTTATTTCTTTCTAGAACCTGCCCACCCATTACCACAGATCACACTTGCATAAATTCAAGTTAGAGAAACTGAAGAAATGAAGCTTAGCCACAATCTCAAGGCTGAAGTTTCACATTGAAAAATACAGTGAATCATTTAACAGCTCCTTCTCTATATCCTCTCAGCAAGTCAGTTCGTCCCAAACTGAATTTACCTCAAACCTTGAAAATTTTATAGAATCAAAAGTTTATAGCTTTTCTACCTTGAAAGCAAAATATACTCATCCTCCAATGTGAATGTGAAAAAATTAAAACCCTGATATACTGCTGGTGGGAACATAAAATAGCGTAGCTGCTTTGGAAACCAGTTTGGCAATTTCTATAGTTAAAACCGCTATAACCATGTGAGTAGCAATCCAGTCCTACATCTATACCTGAGAGAAATGAAAACATATGCTCATGCAAAAACTCGTGCATAAATGTTCATAATAGCATTATTGATAACACCCCCAAACTGGAAACAGATACGATGTCTATCAACTGATTAATGAATAAATAAAATGTGGTTGATGCAATCATGCATCCAGTGAAATATTATTCAGCCATGAAAATGAATGAAATACCGATACATGCAACAGCAAGGACAAAGCTCAAAAACACTATGCTAGATACAGGATGCTTGGGGCTGGTGCACTGGGATGACCCAGAGGGATGGTACGGGGAGGGAGGTGGGAGGGGGGTTCAGGATGGGGAACACGTGTATACCCATGGCAGATTCATGTTGATGTATGACAAAACCAATACAATATTGTAAAGTAATTAGCCTACAATTAAAATAAACAAATTTAAATTTAAAAAAAAGAAAGAAGCCAAACATAAAAGGCCTAATATTGTATATTTCATTTATATGAAATGTCCAGAACAGGCAAATCCATAGAAACAGAAACTAAAATAGCAGTTGCTAGCGGCTGAGAGCAGAGAAGGCAATGGCACCCCACTTCAGTACTCTTGCCTGGAAAATCCCATGGACGGAGGAGCCTGGAAGGCTGCCATCTATGGGGTCGCACAGAGTCGGACACAACTGAAGTGACTTACCAGCAGCAGCAGCAGCAGTAGCAGCGGCGGCTGAGACAGGATGGAAATGGAATGGGGAGTGACTGTTAATGGGTATGGGTTTTTTGTGAGGAGAGGTAAAACTGACCTACTTGTACAACTTTGTGAATATGCTAAAATTCATTGTACCGTATATTTTATAAGAGTGAATATTTGTTATGTGAATTTAGTGCAGAAAAAAATGGTTCAAATGGCTTCTGAATATCTCAAAGAAAACTCTACACTTCCCACTTTGCCATGTGGGACCCATTCTGTTATAGCCCCTCTTCTTATGTCCTATTCCCAAGCCTAAATGAACCATTGTTCTTAAGTACTAGGGCATATTTTCCCTTGGTATGTATATGTATACAAAAGATGCATATTTTGTATATGTTTGTTTCATGGGCAATTAGAATAATGTGTCACACAATGTCAGTACTACATGAATGCTGAGTAAAAGAGCAAATTTTTTTTCCCCAAAAGACACAGTATGCCTTAGTTTTTATGTCACAATATCCATTTTAAACATGAATATGTGGAATCCTTAAACTAAGAAAAAGCAGGATTCTGTCCTTGGCAAAAATATCATAAAGTGCCATTACTGCAGACATAAATAAATACACACCTATGCATATTGCACACAAAACCCACATGCACTGACACAGACATGTATAATACAGGAGTGAATAAGCAGATGTTATCCAGTCTTACAACCACCCTGTTTTCCCCTGCTGCAATCAATAAAATCACTATCTTAGCAGAAATTTTAGAAAGAGAAATAAAACCCAGGAAGCATAACTCTTGTACTTATTCACATTTAGAAACTTAATCCCATATCCTGTGCCTCTGTCCTTTGCTTATGCAATATGCTTTGCTCTGTTCTTATGAGGATGCCAGTTCAATTTTCTCTCTCAAGAAGTAGACTAGTAAGTAAGCAAAGTCAATATCTGAAATGTATATTAATTGCTTCCTCTATTACCCTTTATCTGATTATTGGAATATTGAAAGCTATGTTTACCAAAGAGAAAATGTTTTCTTCAACCTGGAAGAACTACAATTCCACTGAGTTTATGTTAAAAAAAAAAAAATCTACCACACCACAGTAGGTGAACAGAAGGTAAGTAACAAACATATGAAACTAGAGGAAGAATTAACTGGAAATCAAAGCAAAGCCTAGGAATGAAAACTTATCCCCAACTACCCATTATTGATAAATACAGGTCAATTACTTCTTGTGGTCCATGATACATAGTCATTACTTTCAATTGGTAGTTAAAATGGATTCAACTTCAGCAAAAATTAAATTGAGAAACATTTTAAGAGAATTATAAATAGTTGGAGCATGGAAAAATGGTTTTAACTTTTTTTATTGTGGTAAAAGTCACATAATATAAAGCATATTATTTTAACCATATTTATCTGTACAGTCCAGTGGCACTAAGTACATTCACATTGTTGTACAACTCTCACCATCATCCCTCTCCCAAGTTTTTCACCTTCCTAAACTGAAACTCCGGCCCATTAAACAGTAACTCTCCATTCCCGCTCCCCACCCCTCAACCCTGGCCCCTGGCATCTACTGATGTACTTTGTGACTTTATGAATTTGACTATTCTAGGTACCTCATATAAGTGGAATCAAACAGTGTTTGTCTGCACCTAATGTATATTGGACTGTATTTTTAAGGTTATATTAATACATGTCTTACAAACAGACTATAGTTCCTTTTTTTCCTCTTTGCTATACAGTAGGTTCTCATTAGTAGTTAGTAGTTTGTCATTCAGTCGTGTCCGACTCTTTGCGATCCCATGGACTGTAGCCTACCTGGCTCCTCCCTCCATAGGATTCTCCAGGCAAGAGTACTGGAGTGGCTTGCCATTGCCTTCTCCAGGGGATCTTCCTAACCCAAGGATCGAACCCGGGTCTCCCGCATTTCGGGCAGACGCTTTAACCTCTGAGCCACGTTTATACCTGTGTGTGAAGTTGCTTCAGTCATGTTCAACTCTTTGTGATCCTATGGACTATGGCCCTCTAGGCTCCTCCGTCTGTGGGGTTCTCCAGGCAAGAACACTGGAGTGGGTTGCCATGGCCTCCTCCAGGGGATCTTTTCCACCCAGGGATTAAACCCACATCTCTTACATCTTCTGCATTGACAGGTGGGTTCTTTACCCACTAGCACCATCTGGGAAGCCTGTTTTATACCTAAATAGTGTATATATGTCAAACCCAGTCTCCCAATTTATCCCACCCTCCTTTCCCACCTTGGTCTCCTACATTTGTTTTCTATGTCTATCTCTCTCTTTTTTAATGAACAAACTTTTAGTTTTTATTTTCTTCTTTTCTGTGTTTTCTTTAAAAAGCACATATTACTTTAAAGTGTGTTTTTGATTAACCTAGAAAATTTTTTTAAAAATTAGAGATGATATTAACCATATATCACTCACTAGCACGGCAGAAACCCTAAGTCCAGACATCATCATTCTGCTAAGCATATATACACTTGTTCATACAGTAACAGTCAGTTGAAATTGGAGAAGGAAATAGCAACCCACTCCAGTGTTCTTGCCTGGAGAATCCCAGGGACGGGGGAATCTGGTGGGCTGCCATCTATGGGGTCGCACAGAGTTGGACACGACTGAAGCGACACAGCAACAGCAGCAGCAGCAGCAACAGAAATTGAAATATATTAAATGTAACTGACTCTGCTCTTACCACAGCTATATTCCATCTGCTTAGCAGGGATGCCAAGTCAACTTGTCAAGGCTCATCACCTTGACACAGCAAACACAGTCAAAATCATTAAAAATACTGGGAACTTTATCACAATCACAATGCCCTCAGCTATTTTTTTTCTTCAGAACAGGAAATGATATATTCTTGTAGTATTAAAGATACAAACTAAATCAGTGTCACTATTTTAGGGAAAAAATATATTAAGAATTGAAAATCATACTCCAAGGAAATGTATAATCCATATTTACTTAAGGCACTAGAAAAGTCAATATTTATATTAAAGAAGATCACTTGCTCCACTGACTTACACTCTAGTGTTGGCTGCATTTTTTAAGGTAATTATCTAGACAACTGTCTAATTCTATCCTTATGAGAAAGGAAAGATGGGAAGCCAGACATTATGAAGGCCTGAGTTTTCTGTAACAGATTTCAATTGCTTAGGTTAACCCATTCAATTCTCAGAATAATTTTTGGAGTTACCTGGGCAGTATAATTTTTGTTTTTCAGTATATCAAATATTTTCAGGCTATACAGGGCTTAAGATACTGTGAGATTTCCCACCCCATAGCTAGGAGCTCTTCAAGAGTATGGACTTTCTACAGCAAGCATAAGTGGTCTAGCGTTGGGCACAGGGTTGAAACACAATAAATTTTATGAATCTAAATGAATGAAATTGCCAATAACTGAGCACTGGAGGGTTAAACACACATAATTAATTGATGGAAGATTGAAATTTGAACTCTAATAAAATGTCTTTCCACCTTAACAAACTATACTGGTATAATCTTTATTGACTCTATGTAAAGAATAAAAATTGGTGAGAAAAAAGAAAAATGATATTTTCTTCCAATTGAGGATAAGGAATCCTCACATGTATTTTTATAACTGACCTCATTCAGACAGGACATGAAAGAGTTTAAATTTGTATGCAGATATTCTGGCTCCAGTAGTTTTCTGCCACCTTTTAACAGCTCATTAGATAATCGTGTAAGTAATGATAATTACAGATTTTTATTTCTTAGACACTTGAAAACTGTTTTGAGAATAGCATTACCACGTCAGAAGCCAAATATTACTACTAAAATTACAATGCAATAGTCTGAAAATTAATAATCGATCTTTCAGACTGAGAAGAGCAATTTTTAATAGCATAAAGTGAGGTTAATATAAATTCCTATGAAAAATGAAAAAAATGCTATTATAAAGAATTTGAATGATCAAAGGATATAAAGTAAGACATATTATTATCATACAGCTTTAGAACATTCTGTAAGTGAAACAGATCTGTTCATAATGTCTGAAGAATAGAGTTTTTTTTTTTAAATACTTTATTCTACGTTACAATACTGTATTGGTTTTGCCATACATTGACATGAATCAGCCACAGGTGTACACGATCTCCCAATGCCGAAGCCCCGTCCCACCTCCCACCCCATATCATCTCTCTGGATTATCCCATGCACCAGCCCCAAGCATCCTGTATCCTGTATTGAACATAGACTGGCGCTTCGTTTCTTATATGATAATATACATGTTTCAATGCCATTCTCCCAAATCATCCCACCCTCCCCCTCTCCCTCAGAGGCCTAAAGTCTGTTCTATACCTCTGTGTCTCTTTTGTTGTCTCACATACAGGGTCATTAGAGTTCTTATCCTATATTTACTAACTAGCAGTTCACACACTTGAAAAGCTGGAAAAGAGTCACATTCACGTTAGTTCTCTCATCTGTAAAATAAATACATCTCCTTTTACATGCTTTCAGTAACTGCAAAAATTAGATGATATATTATGTGAGAAAGTATGTTGTAAATTTCAAGGTGCTGTGTACATGGTGGAGCTTATTATCTAATATCTTGCTACAGACAACACAGCAGGATCAACATCCCTAAAACTAAACTAAGGAATTCCAGACCCAATTCCAGACTTACTTAATCAGAATATATATTTTAACAAGCTCATTGTTGACTATAGGAATGTGTGGTTATCCCAAATATGTGATGTAAAACATAGGTGAATCCATGGCCCCTTACACAGACATGTATTTGCTGTTACCCCCTTGTATTCTAGTTAAGGATCCTCTATAAATCAAGAGTATGTTGGTCTATAGGGGTTTTTTGATTAACATTTTCTGTATCATTCTAATATATTTTATACTTCATATCATTGGAGGGCAGGGATTACCTTCAAATATGTAGGTCATTGCCTAACAAACAAATATGTACATTTAAGAAATAAAGAAATAATACCTTTAAGAAATAATAATTCTATAATCTGGCAATTAGAGAGAAAAAATGTCTTTGATGTAGAGCTAATAGTAAGAAACTCTCAATAACAATAATTCTGGTGTACCTGGAGATCCTCAGAATAGAAAAATAAAAGGTTATTATTTCATATTCTTGAACTCCCATAGTTAATTTTGATAAGATCTGATGTCAGATTGACCTAAAATTTGTGATGGAATAAATAAAAGCATTCTTCCCTTTTATTTATTGTTTTTTACATGCATAATGGTAAAAGCCTCAATACATAATCTTAAAATGGACAAAAGGAAGTCATGAAATGTGAGGCATGACAAATAAGATTAATTCAGCATATCAGGAAAGATGACCTCTCAGGTTGTGGAAATAGAGTTGAAAAATAAATACAGTAGATATGGTCTCAAAATTTCAAAATGAGAAGTGAAAGCTTTCATAAAACTGAACAAGTTAAACTAAGGATGACCTACTTAAGAAAATAATTTCCCTTTCTAATCTTTAAACACCTGAATTAAGTAGTTTAGATTTATAGTCTCTAGACATTTCTAAATTTGATTAAATGTGGAAAAAAATGAAAGTTCACTCGGAATAAAAATTTTGACTAATTTTGTCTATGAAAAAAACATCTACACCATTCTCTCAGACCTTGGCAATGATCTCTGACAGAATTCTGAATTCTCATTATCTTAAATGCTGTTGATATACTATGGATGCAGTTTTCAGTAATGCTGAACAAACCTTGCATTGTACAGAAAATCTGAAAATGACTATTTGGAGAGTGACAAGTCCCCTTGTTACTAAGCTAATATTTAAATATTAAGAGTCACAGAGCATCGATAGCATTGACAGAAGATAAGGTACTGTGCAGGTCAGGAAACAACAGTTAGAACTGGACATGGAACAACAGACTGGCTTCAAGTAGGAAAAGGAGTACATCAAGGCTGTATATTGTCACCCTGCTTATTTAAGTTATATGCAGAGTACATCATGAGAAACGCTGGACTGGAAGAAACACAAGCTGGAATCAAGATTGCTGGAAGAAATATCAATAACCTCAGATATGCAGATGATACCACCCTTATGGCAGAAAGTGAAGAGGAGCTAAAAAGCCTCTTGATGAAAGTAAAAGTGGAGAGTGAAAAAGTTGGCTTAAAGCTCCACATTCAGAAAACAAAGATCATGGCATCCAGTCTCATCACTTCATAGGAAATAGATGGGGAAACAGTGGAAACAGTGTCAGACTTTATTTTTGGGGGCTCCAAAATCACTGCAGATGGTGACTGTAGCCATGAAATTAGAAGATGCTTAGTCCTTGGAAGAAAAGTTATGACCAACCTAGACAGTATATTCAAAAGCAGAGACATTGCTTTGCTGACTAAGGTCCGTCTAGTCAAGGCTACGGTTTTTCCTGTGGTCATGTATGGATGTGAGAATTGGACTGTGAAGAAGGCTGAGTGCCAAAGAATTGATGCTTTTGAACTGTGGTGTTGGAGAAGACTCTTGAGAGTCCCTTGGACTGCAAGGAGATCCAAGCAGTCCATTCTGAAGGAGATCAGCCCTGGGATATCTTTGGAAGGAATGATGCTAAAGCTGAAACTCCAGTACTTTGGCCACCTCATGCGAAAAGTTGACTTATTGGAAAAGATTCTGATGCTGGGAAGGATTGGGGGCAGGAGGGGAAGGGGACCACAGAGGATGAGATGGCTGGATGGCAGCACTGACTCGATGGATGTGAATGAACTCTGGGAGTTGGTGATGGACAGGGAGGCCTGGTGTGCTGCGATTCACGGGGTCGCAAGGAGTTGGACATGACTGAGCGACTGAACTGAACTGAAGGTACTGTGCAGAACTCCAAATAAACACTCTAAATGTGTATTTTCATGTATTTAAACTAGGCCTGTTACAGTGAAAGGAGGTTATATAAAACTAGGAAACAATCATATAGCAAGTGTACATTAGTTAGTTCATACAATAAGAACAACTGACCAGAAGAAAATAGAGTCTAAACTCAGTACTGCCTACTGCTCATTGTATACAGAGCTAATTCCTTTGATGAACTTGATTCATTCATTACTCAACGTCACAAACAGAATTCTCACCAAATACTCTTAAAATATATCTCTAGAATTCAGTAGTAAATCAAATATATCTTTGCTGTAGTTTCTTTCCATTCACAGGGCAGATCTTTGAAACCCAGACTTTAAGATGTGTGGCTCTCCTTCCTACTAACAATGAAGGCAATGGATGGGTCATGAGTTTGTCCATTAACCTATCAGGCCTAGTTGTTTCTCTAATGATCTCTATCTCCAAGGGTGAGTTGATTTTTTTTTTCTCCAGTCTTCAGTTTTGTTACCTGGAGAATAATATGGCAAGACTAAAAAATGAAATAGAAGTTTCATTAAATGGAAATTCTTCAACTGTCTCATTTTATGTGCATAAAATCCTGCCATTAGCACTGCAAAGAGTGCTGGAGGCTCAGGGGAAGAAGTGAGTTACCTTATTAAAGGAAGTAGAGCTGGGAATGAATCCAAAGTCTTTCTGTTAAAAGTACCTTGCTTTCTATTATCCTATAGGAGCACCAAAGGTTCTTGACAGTTCCAAAGTTTCTATCTCAGTGAACTCCTCTGGCCACCCCACATGTAATCCTTCTGAAAAACACTATCAAAGGCAGTCTTTGGACAGTGTTGTATTATAACTCATCCCAAGTCAAGCCTATTCTAACCTAATTCTCCCAATTCTGATGGGAAGCAAATTGCCTATGAACGACTCAATTGGGAAGGTAGCCCAGTGTCCTGGAAAGAGCAGAGGCTTTTAAGCCATGTGGATCAAGCTTCCAATCCTGAAGAGCCTGCTCAGTGCAGAACCTTTCCCAGTCTTTTGCACTTGCAACATACACTTGTCTTTCACATGTAAAGCACCCAAAATTGTGCACAACTCAAAGTATCAGTTGAACCCAATAAATACATGTATGATGAATAAAATATTGGTTCTTTTCCATTCTCTATTTTGTTTGTATACAAGTGATAGCACTCATTCATTATAACATTATTCAAGATTAATGGTTAAAAAAAAAAAAAGAAACATGCTAACGGGCTTGTTTTGTTTACACTGACTATCTCAGAACTGCTGATTTCAATAAGTTTATTCTTCCAACTAAGGAACAAAGGAGTAATCCCTGAACTCCTGAACTGAAACTGATGAAAGGAGAAGCTACTGCAATTCAGCCTGCTCATTTAATGCCAGATTGTGACAAAACTATTAATTATGTGAAACTTATTCTAGCAAGAGCTCTCCCAGTGTGTGACAGACTATTAATTCTGCTGACCATGGAACTCAAATTGCAAACAAGTTTAAGGTTGGGAAACCCAGTGAATTTCTGAGGGCATAGTGGGAGTGGGGAAAATAAAAGGGAGGGCATGTATTTGACAGTAAGGGAGCAAGGGTGGAGATCTCAGAAATTAATATCTTTTCATGGAAGTTCAAGATCTGGCATTGAGGATAGAACAGAACGCAATGAGGAAATTTGTCTTATAAATTTTTCATAGACCCTGTGCAAGTTATATCCTTACCCTTATGGAAGTCCATTCGAGTCCTGAAACCGCAGAGGAAAGAACAGAAAACAGGTATATTGTATTTGATTTTTCCATATGTTTGTTATTCAACAGAAGGACAATGAGTGATGAATCCTATACCTAATGACCATATACCAGAGAGCTTTTTGGATTTTTCTAACCCAGCAATGAAAATATTGCCATTCAAAAAAAAAAAAAAAAAAAAAGTAAAATTAACATTAGTATAAGGCTGTGATGACTTGTCTGAAATTCCCTAATATCCTACATCTACTAAAGAATCCCAGCTTTTCATTGAATTAAGATGATCTTATGATGATAAAATTATTTCTTACTCTGAAAATCAACTAAAATGTGTTTAACTGCTAAAACAAAGGATGATTATATGCAACAATAAATAAGATTAACTTCTATTATATGCAAAGATTTTGCTAGGAGTTGTAAGGGATAAAAAGACATATCAGAAGTATTTGCTGATGTCAAGGTTCTTGAAATCTACTGAAATATGTGACCTAGTGCACGGTGATTGTACTAAAAAAAAAAAAAAAAAAAAAAAAAGTAAAATTAACATTAGTATAAGGCTGTGATGACTTGTCTGAAATTCCCTAATATCCTACATCTACTAAAGAATCCCAGCTTTTCATTGAATTAAGATGATCTTATGATGATAAAATTATTTCTTACTCTGAAAATCAACTAAAATGTGTTTAACTGCTAAAACAAAGGATGATTATATGCAACAATAAATAAGATTAACTTCTATTATATGCAAAGATTTTGCTAGGAGTTGTAAGGGATAAAAAGACATATCAGAAGTATTTGCTGATGTCAAGGTTCTTGAAATCTACTGAAATATGTGACCTAGTGCACGGTGATTGTACCACACAATTTTCCATTTCCATCCACCCAAATCCTGCTTCCTCCCAGTTTCCCATGTCCTAATCCTTTAAGGTTCGGCTTAAATACTATGAAAAACTGAGCCTGATATTTTGTCCAAAATAAAAATTCTACCTCAAATTAGTCAGAACTCCTTATTTCTATTTTTAAATATTACTTATAATTTCTCATTTTATATTATCACTATACTCATGGTCACAAAAAGGACATGACGTATCTTTTATTTGTTAAGGTATGTCCCTTTAAAGCAACTGCTGCTGCCGCTAAGTCAAGTCGGTCATGATCAACTCTGTGCAACCCCATAGAGGGCAGCCGACCAGGCTCCTCTGTCCCTGGGATTTTCTAGGCAAGAATACTGAAGTGGGTTGCCGTTGCCTTCTCCGTTAAAGCAACTAATCTGAAGGACAAAGAAAGGATCCTTTGGAGCTATCAGGAAACAGGAACAAGTCAATTACAAGGAGGGGAAAAATAAAGTTGACCTTAGAGCAACATTCAATTCTAGAAAGCAGTGGAGCAATACCCACAAAAATCTTCATGGGAAAAAAAAAATAACCCAAGTATTAAATATCCAGCCACAGTATTGTTTAAGTAAAAAAACCAACATAAAAGAGTTTTTAACATTCAAGAAAGAATTCAGGGGATATTGTCTCCATGAGTACTTCTTGAGGAACAGTTTCATCCAGCAAAGATATATTTTTGGAAAGACTATGTAAAAAGATAAGGAAGGTTGAATCTACTTATTTTGGAACAAATTTAAACATATGCAAGGATTAAAATGATAGGAGAGAATGTAAATGTTATATATCCTGACCATGGGTGAGAGAGTGAATTAGTATGGTAATTTTCTCACCTCAGAACCAGGTTTAAAAATACTTTTAATTCTTTAAAATAAGTAGTGGGATATAAGTATTTAATAGCTCAAAGTAAAACACTAAGAAAGATGAAGTCATTAGCTGAAATTAGCTGGAGGAAAGGAGGATGGGGAGAATAAAGAAGAGTAAAAATATTAATCCCATCATTGATTACAGAGGAGAATCAAATACTGTTTAAACAGAGGATTTGTTCTAATCTTCTAGAACATAAAAATTTAGAACATAATATACTATGTCAAGAATACCAACTTTCCAATTATCAGAAGCAACACATACTCACACACACATACCCCACAGTAAGCAAAAATAAAGTACAATAGCTTTAAAGACAGAAAAGCATAATATGAAATAATATACAATTAATGTTAAATATATATTCCCTAATAGCAGCAACAAGTGGGAGGCATGGTCTGTTTTGCTCACTGCTATGTCCCTAGCACCCGGCACATTGTCTGGCTATTGATTGGCATGAAAAAATTCTTAAAAGAATAAAATGCATATAAGCTAATCTCATATATTAAAGAAAAATACTTTCAAGTGGCAGCAAGCTGCAAAACTCACTTTGTACTATATAGATGAATAATATCTAAAATAAATTCTTCCAAAAATTTGAGATGGAAGACCAAGCAAATGCAAACAAAGGAAGACCAAGCAAATGCAAACAAAAGGAGAACGAACATCATTATTGTAATAATAGTCAACCCTGAATTCAAGGCAAACAAATGCTCTTAAAAAAGAACTGTTGCTACAAGTGATGAAATGGATTTTTAACAAAACTATGTATTAATGGGCTTCCCCAGTGGTGCTAGTGGTAAAGAACCTGCCTGCCACTACAGGAGACATAAGAGATGCTGGTTCAATCCCCAGATTGGGAAGATCCCCTGGAAGAGGGCATGGCAACCCACTCCAGTATTCTTGCCTGGAGAATCCCACGGAGAGAGGAGCCTGGGTGGTTACAGTCCATAGGGTCACAAAAGTCTGGCATGACTGAAGTGCTTTTGCACAGATGCATGTATTAATAGATTAAAGAGCTAAGACTAGATAGACACTAAATAACAGAGTAGCAGCATTCATAAATTTAAACACATAGTAATTGAGACAGACAGACCAAAGTAAAAACCTAACAGGGAACTTTTCTTTTTACTAATGGCTATAGAACATTCACAAAAATTTACTTACTTTTGGTTACACAAAAAACATAGGTAAAATCAAAACAGGAGAAAGAGCTAAGGCAACAGTCTCTGATCACATAATGAAAAAACTAGAAATTAATAATGAAACTGGAAAATGACATCTAATATTTTAAAGTACTCTCACATCCTGTTGTTGTTTAGTTGCTAAGTCGTGTCTGACCCTTGAGACTTCATGGACTGTAGCCCGCCAGGCTCCTTCTGTCCGTGGGAATTGTCCATTGTCCAAAGCAAGAATACTGGAGCAGGTTACCATTTCCTTATCCAGGGGATCTTCAGGACTGAACAATCTAACTTGCATCTCCTCACTTCAGGTGGATTCTTTACCACTGAGCCACCTGGGAAGCCCCTTTACTCTTACATATATCTTCAGTCAAAAAAAAGATCAATACGCAAATTACACTGTATCTCAAAACCAAAATGAAAATACACTGCTTCAGAGACTATGGGACTAGCTAAGACATTGCTTAAAGAAATGTCATAATGTTAAATATTCAAGTAAGGAAACAAGTAAGGAAGATACATGAATTAAGCATCTATATTTAGATTTTAGCTAAAAGGTTAACAAAAGCAGAAGGAAAACCATTAGAATAATCAAAATAAAAACTAATTAATTATAGAGGAAATGACAGGAATAGTAAATACATACAAAAGCAGAATTTTGAAAAATAAAATAATATAAATACATGAATACACTTTTAGCTTCCAGGATTTCTTGTCGCCTTGGCACTCAGGAAAAACAATTCTTTGTTGTAGGTGCTACCCTGTTCATTATATTGAGCAGCATCCCTAGCCTCTGCTTACTAAATGCCAGCAGCCACTGCCCTCAGCCCTTTGTAACAACCAAAATTGTCTGTGGATATTGCCAATTATCCCCTTGGGCTGGGCACTGTCAAAATCGCCCCAATTGAAACCACTGAACTAGCACAATCAAAAATAAACAGAAAAAGTTCAAACATCAATATAACAAATGATAATGAAGAAATGACTGGTTAGAGAAAATAAAAGAATAAAAAGATACCATTTTATTAAACACTGCAAATTAATATGAAGCATGGGTAAAACTGACAATATTTTAGAAATATCAAATTAACAAAAACAGAAAATCTAAGATGCTTGCCAAAGAAGACAGAAAGTTGTCAAAAATCTAACCATCTAAAGAATTATGTGATCCCTCTTATTTAAGCACTGTTCCATTCTTTTGCATACATTTGGCCATATAACTGGATAAGAGAAAAAAATTAGAAAACTGTTAAGGGGATAAAACAAGTATTTTTACTTAGATGATGCTTTGCAAG
Organism: Madoqua kirkii; assembly: GCA_006408675.1. Classification (NCBI taxonomy): domain Eukaryota; kingdom Metazoa; phylum Chordata; class Mammalia; order Artiodactyla; family Bovidae; genus Madoqua; species Madoqua kirkii. The sequence continues at coordinate 36,367 of SJYC01002957.1, read as the reverse complement.
TGATACAATTGTACAACTTAAAGAAAGGCAAGGTTTACAGTGCAACTATTGAGAACAATGAGACTTTATAAATTGGCTCAGTGTAAAATTAACATACAGAAATCATTATCCTTTATGAATACCAATCACCTCCAATAGACGAGATCAGTCAGTAAAAGACACAAAATATTTAGGAATAATATTGATAATAAATTTTCATAAAATATACAAAATAAAACAATAGAAAATTTGAGAAAATTGAAAAACTGATTCTGTAATTCATATAGAAAAATAAGTCAGAAGGAATAGAACAATAATGAAAAAGAAGATTAATTTGGCAGCAGAGAAGGAAAAAACAAACTTATGATACTAAAAAGCAATAGAAAGCTACAGCATTTAAATCAGTGTGGTGAAAGTGAAAGCCACTCAGTCGTGTCTGACTCTTTGCAACTCCATGAACTCTACAGTCCATGGAATTCTCTAGGCCAGAATACTTGAGTGGGTAGTCTTTCCCTTCTTCTGGGGATCTTCCAACCCAGGGACCAAACCAGGTCTCCCGCATTGCGGGCAGTTTCTTTACCAGCTGAGCCACAAGGGAAGTCCAAGAATACTGGAGTGGGTAGCCTAGCCCTTCTCCAGGGGATTTTCCTGACCCAGGAATCGAACCGGGGTCTCCTGCATTAGCAGATTCTTTACCAACTGAGCTATCAGGGAAGCCCAGTTCAGTTCAGTTCAGTCGCTCAGTCGTGTGCGACTCTTGGTCTACGGCATTGCCGGTGGATTCTTTACCAGCTGAGCCACAAGGGAAGCCCAAGCATTTTCAGAGGGCGGGGGCGGGGCGGGGGTGGGTTAGCCTATCCCTTCTCCAGGGGATCCTCTTCACCCAGGAATCGATCCGGGGTCTCCTGCTTTGCAGACAGATTCTTTACCAACTGAGATATCAGGGAAGCCCATCAGTGTGGTACTGGGGACATCAGTGTGGTACTGGGACTCAAATAAACAGTCAGAACAATGAGACAGTGTAGAAGTACAGAAATCCAAGCAAGTAAAAATGTGTTTCCAATATGACATCTAATATTAGTGGAGAAAAGACAGATTTTACTGAGGAAACTGTGTTGAAACATTTGGGCTGATTTTGGAGAAGACTCTTGAGAGTCCCTTGGACTGTAAGGAGGTCCAACCAGTCCATCCTAAAGGAGATCAGTCCTGGGTATTGGGAGGACTGATGCTGATGCTGAAACTCCAATATTCTGGCCACCTCATGCAAAGAGTTGATTCATTGGAAAAGACTGTTGCTGGGAGGGATTGGGGGCAGGAGGAGAAGGGGACGACAGAGGATAAGATGGCTGGATGGCATCACCGACTCAATGGACATGAGTTTGAGTGAACTCCGGGATTGATGATGGACAGGGAGGCCTGGCGTGGTGTGATTCATAGGGTTGCAAAGAGTCAGACACGACTGAGCAACTGAACTGAACTGATGGTAAAAAAAAAACTTTTCTTGGGTTAAATTCCAAGTACACAATTTAAGTATAAAATTTTAAACCATAAAATTTACATTATGCATTTTTAATGAGCTTAAATGACATGGGAGTGATACAGTTATTCTCAGTATGATTTTTACAAATCTTAGAAGCTAGAAAAATTAATAAAATGTTAACTTTATGTTGTTGAATCTGTCAAATATTTAGTATTTATGAAAATATAAATATTTCTTGGTTACAAAAAGCACCATAAACTAAGCCAAAAGGTAAAAGGCATTTTCAAGGAGTAATTTTCCTAATATATAAAGAATTCATTTAGAATAAGTAGTAGTCTGAACACAAATACCAAGGGCAAAGAGAGGTGTTAGTAAAGCTGTGGGAAAATTGACATTGTTATATATTGCTTTAGGAAGTATAAATCTCTACTCTATTCATGGAGGTCAATTTGGCAATATCTAGCAAATACACATGGAGAAGGCAACGTCAGCCACTCCAGTACTCCTGCCTGGAAAATCCCATGAGTGGAGGAGCCTGGTGTGCTGCAGTCAATGGGGTCGCTAGGAGTTGGACATGATTGAGTGACTTCACTTTCACTTTTCACTTTCATGCACTGGAGAGGAAATGGCAACCCACTCCAGTGTTCTTGCCTGGAGAATCCCAGGGACGGGGGAGCCTGGTGGGCTGCCGTCTATGGGGTCGCACAGAGTCGGACACGACTGAAGTGACTTAGCAACAGCAGCAGCAGCAGCAGCAGCAGCAGCAGCAGCAGCAAATACGAATGTTTACTTTCCATTTCACTTTTAGGAGTTTACTCTATAGATAAACTTTAAAATGAGGACAGATATCTGTATTAAAATACACCAAATATTAAAATATTGGTAAATTTGGGCTTCCCTGGTGGCTCAGGTGGTAAAGAATCTACCTGCAATGTGGGAGACCTGGGTTCAATCCCTGGGTTGGGAAGATCCCCTGGAGGAGAGCATGGCAACCCCAGTCCAGTATTCTTGCCTGGAGAATCCCCATAGACAGAGGAGCCTAGCAAGCTACAGATCATTGGGTCTCAAAGAGTCAGACACCACTGAGTGACTAAGCACAGCCCAGCACAGGTATTCATATTGGACTTCCCTGGTGGCTCAGACAGTAAAGCGTCTGTCTACAATGAGGGAGACCTGGGTTCGATCCCTGGGTTGGGAAGATCCCCTGGAGAAGGAAATGGCAAACCACTCCAGTATTCTTGCCTGGAGAATCCCATGGACGAAAGAGCTTGGTGGGCTACAGTCCATGGGGTCTCAAAGAGTTGAACACAGCTGAGTGACTTCACTTACTTACTTACTTACTTATACCAATATTGGTTATATTACAGAAAATGAAGCAAACATTCCCCAATATGAGACTAATAAAACCACATATGGCGAAGTCTATGATGCAATACCACAAGACTTTAAAAGTACAGAAACTTCTGGTGTACTGATGGAGAATAATCTCCAAGAAATACAGGTAAATAGGAAGAGCAAAGTGGAGCGATAATGTGAAGTGTGTCTCTCTTTTGTAACAAACTGAAATAAATAGACAAATCTGCTTATATATGGGAAAAAACCACCACCACCTCCGGACTAGGAAGCCCATAAGAAAGAGTGGTGGGAGACAGGTGCAATGAAGATTTTAAGTAAATACAGGACGTATATACTGTTTCATAGCTTATGGTTACTTAACAGTAAATAATGTTTCATAGCTTATTGGTTTTGGTTAAATGAATACACTACCTCTTTTAAAAGGGAATAAATCATTTGATCAAGTATTGACAAAAGTGTGGTTTGATAAATGTGAGAGAAGAATGCACAATAAGATCAAATGAAGTCAAAACAAATCCTAATTTTAAAATCCAGAATCCAAGATTAGATGATTTTTTTTTTTTTTTTTTTACTAAAATGCATGTTCTAGATAAATTCAAAAGAGAGTTATCAGTATAGTTTTACTCTATTGATTCAGAGCACTACATGTCTGAGTCTTCCTGAACCAAATGGTTTCCTCCACATAGACAGAACACTATCTCCCAAACAAATCAACATTTTCTTTTTTTGAAGACTCTAATTCTGAGACTCCTATGTGATGCCCTTCTCTGCTCACTAAGTGAAAATCATCCCACATATTGAAACAGGTAGTAACTACATACTTGATCAAGTACAACTTACTATTCATTTAGCAAACATTTATTGGCTATCAATTACATGTCACATAGGATACAAGAGCCTGAAAGAGAAAGGTGAAAAAACATGGTTTCTTAAGGGACATGGAAGGAAATCATAAAAGAAGGAAATGGCAGTATTTAACACAATTTGACCTGTGTTACAGCAGTAACAGGTTTCCCTGGTGGCTCAGTGCTAAAGAATCTGCCTGCCAATGCAGGAGACAGGGGTTTGATCCCTGAGTTGGGAAGATCCCCTAAGAAGGATATGGCAACCCACTCCAGTATTCTTGTCTGGAAAATCCCATGGACAGAGGAGCCTGGCAGGCTATAGTCCATGGGGTCACAAAAGACTCAGACATGACTTAGTGACTAAACAACAACAACAAATAGCAGCAGCCATACACAAGTACAGCAGGATGCTAGAGGAGAGAGTCATTCACAGTTCTTGAAGACACAGAAAGGGCTTCGCAAACTGGAGTTAATTCTACCTCTGCCGGACCTAAAGTGAGAATGACAGCCAAACCCTTGCTTTGAGGTGCTGAAATATGAAAATATTTAATAAATACATAATAGCAAAAAATGTGATTCGTGTGACCAATGAAGTTTGGACTTCATGGTTTGAGATTTTCATTTCATATCCACTTTATTCATCAACTTTCAATAAACTGATTTAGCGACTGTGGCAACAGTCATCAAAGCCAAAACATTGGTATCTGGGAGAATTTATGTCCAAGACACTATAATTCACAGCCTAGAATTTTCTAATGAATCTCATCTCCTTAGAAAAGTCCATATTATTTAATACCTTCAGAACATAAACACAATTTCAAAAGCAGAGATTATAGCTTTAGTTTTCAAAAGCATACTCCAAAAAGCATTGCTCTAATGCTCCAACACAAGGTAAATACTCATGAATTAAAAACATAAATATCATCACTTATCTTCATAGAATAATAATTACCAGCATGAGCTTACAAAAATCAACAAAAGAATCACTGTGATTATAACTGACATCAATAACCATTTTTAAAAACAGTCCAAGGGAAATAATTCACCTTTAACATAAATGAGGGATTCCCTGGCAGCCCAGTGCAGGAGATGTAGGTTCGATCCTTAGGTTGGGAAAATCCCTTGGAGAAGGAAAAGGCAACCCACTTCAATATTCCTGCCTGGGAAATCCCATGGACAAAGGAGCCTGGCAAGCTACAGTCCACAGGGTTGCAAAAGAGTCAGAGAGGACTTAGCAACGAAACAGCAACATAAATGGAGAGTACAATTACATAATAGGGGGCAAATACGTAAAAGAAGCAAATTCTTTTTTATACTGGATCTTCAGGGACTCACTACCAAGCATTCAGTTCATGTAAATACAAATTATGCTGAATCGTGCAGTGCTGCCCACGGAGTTCTGAAAGTCTGAATATATTGTAGATGGAGACATACTTTCCTTGACTAAAGATTTTAAGAACTCATTTCTCAGATATTATGACAGGCTTTTCTATGTAGGTCTTGATTCTATTGATGCAAATGTTAAAGTGATAAGGAAACCTAAAGCAACTGTAAAGAAACAAAACATGTTGAGGATAAAACTTGGTGAGGTGAGGGTATGTGGAGGAATGCTGACAAGAGCTGCTTGCTCAATCCTGTAGGCACATTTCCAGTCTAATCCCAAATGCTCAACAAGCAGATTTACTAATTTGGCATTCCCCAAAAGACTTCAGCACCGAATAATTGTTTCTTCCTTGTAAAGTATTACATTTGTAGGTAATTTTGTCTTTCAAGCTGGCTACAAAAACATTCATTCAGAGGCTATTAGTTTAAAGGTTATTGTATTTTGTAGTAGGCCATGCATGCAATCAGATTTGGCTCAATGGACTCTGCTCACCTCACAAGCATGCATACAATAGTATTAAAGGTCAGCCAACTTTCACTCTGTCAAAACAGCATAAGGAGAGAATACCAGCAATGTGTATCTGTATTACGGCAGATTTTGCTGACAGCTTTCTGAAATCCACACTTAGAGATCAGAAGCATGAGCAAAACAGCTCAAGGTCAAGAATTTAATTAATGCTTCCATTATATGTTTATGGAGTCTAAAATATTTACGAGGAATGTATGAAAAGCTAAAGATGTTAAATCTGGAAAGGGATCAGGGAAGAGAGAGTCAACGACTCTGTGTAGCTTAGTGGAGAAATTAAGACCAAATGACAGAGGTGGATTTTGGTTCTAAATAAGACCTTACCAATAATAAGGGATGTTGAATAATGGAAAATGTTCAGCTTCTGAAAGTAGAATTTCTGCTATATGGGTAAAGCAGATAATAGATTAATACTTAAAGATGTTATTTAATAGGACTCATACTTTGCTAAGGTGTTTAATTATTTGATTCTTCTAGACTGTCTCTTTATGACCAGTCATGAAAATTCTCCAGAAGGGATAAATGGCTATTTTTTTTTAAGGTTTCATACTACCTGGTATCATTGCAGCCAAATTATCAACATCAATTTCCTAGAGGAAAGATTCCACCCACCCGTTAGGTAAATATACAGATTCAAAAGGAGTTGATATAAAAATCACAAATGGGAAGTTAATAAAGATCCATTAGAAACTTGGACGTGTTTAACATGTACACTAAAACTGAAACGCTGTCTTAGAGAACAACCTGGATAATGCTCAAATATGTCCTCGGAAGCTATTTTAAGATGTATAGACATGGCACAGTATGGAACTTTTCATGTTCTCCATGCAACTGCTTTCACCAAACCTAACATCTTCAAGTTACCTGAATTTAGGAAGTATCACTGTTCATGTTGTACAAGTATTAACACTGAATATACTTATCACATTCTCTGTCATATGGCTTTAAGCTATCCTAAGTATTTCAGATAGTTAGGCTTTAATGTTACACAATAGTTTCCCTTTAGTTTTCTTTAATAGTCTTCTGGGCTAACAGTAATTTTAAAATCTTTACAGAATAATTTTTTAGAGGGCATAGTATTTTTCTTAATGTAAATAAACTAGTCTATCATCAAGTCCTAGCTAGTTGATGAATCATGTCTACTATTGCCACTTTTTAACTACCATTACAATTGGTGATTATTTATTGGCCAAGAATTTTCAGTACTTCAGTTTTAGCAGCCATTCTGCATTAACATGAGACTTGGTTATCAAATGCATGATAAATCAGTCCACCACAGCTAAAATGGAATTGTTCTAATTATTAAATTATGAATGTGGTGACATTTTTTATTGTATAGTCTATATGGATGTAGCACACTGTATAACTATAATTATAATCATGAGCTCTTTCAAAGAGGGTATGTGAAATAACCTTCACGGTCCTTAGCAGAGTCTTCACAAAGTGGATGTTCATTAATTGCTGGCTAAACTAATAAAACACTATCACAGAAAACTCCACTGTGAAGCAAGGATTATGTTTTCCAAACCTTCCTGTAATTATACTTACATACAACACTGTATACAGCAGATACCCAATAAACATATGTAAGAAAAGATTGTTTAACTAATTGCTGTGAACCCAATTTGTATTATAGTACAATCTCTGACTCAGCCCTTCTACGGTATTTAAAATATAGTCATGCACTAAGTGGGTTTCATGAAGTGTAACTTCATGAACAGTGGGAAGGGTCAGAAATATTATCTTTAGATATGCAATACACATACCTTAGGAACAGAGGATTTTTTTTTTCCCAACACATGAAAAGAATCTGGTTCTCGTGAATGACTTTCTGAAATCTCCAGTTTTCATTGCTAGGGAACAAAGATTATTTTGGGCAGTGCTTGAAAAGACATTATTTACTGATTCTTTTGATGAGCTGAGACTACTTCCATACATAACATCTTCAGGATGGAAAGAACAAATTTCTTTTTCTGATTATACTATTATTACAAAAACAGGGTAGGTATATGAGGTGACCTTCTCAGTGCTATCTGAAAACTGAGGCAAACATTTTAACCCATATTCTATCCATTCATACATGACATTGACCAAAGGCAATTTGGAGCTCCTTTCAAGCAGTTTGCATCAGAAACCATTCAAGGCATGATCGCCTTTGCTGTAATACAAAAAGGACCCAACCAGTGAAAATCTGGATTTCAGCCAGAACAGGAGGATATTTTAGACATGGATTTCACTGCTCTAGTTAGTTAGTTCAGTCGCTCAGTCATGTCCGACTCTGCGACCCCATGAATCGCAGCACACCAGGCCTCCCTGTTCATCACCGTCTCCCGGAGTTCACTCAGACTCACGTCAATCGAGTCCATGATGCCATCCAGCCATCTCATCCTCAGTCGTCCCCTCCTCCTCCTGCCCCCAATCCCTCCCAGCATCAGAGTCTTTTCCAATAAGTCACTGCTCTAATCTTTAAAAAGTTTATTTAAAAGCAGCATTATTATTGATTCATATATATATATATATATACACACTCAATTCCCCACTGTTCTTAGTACTTAATGTGTGTACTCCTGAGAATTCCAATAACATTTATGTTAAATCTAGATTTAAATCTGACACATAACATAATTTTTCAGGGGATGCCAAAATGTGCCTATCTATTTTTGTTTCATTCTGATGACCTTTAAAATCTGATTCTGTGGCCATGAATATGAACATTTGGGCATGGGAAAAATTTCCCAGAAATATGCGTCTGATTGCAGACGGTACTATAGCATTAAATACATATTGTTAAATAGTGACACAGAAAAAAAAATGAGTCAAGATTTTGATGGATTTGACATAAATTACAGTTAGGACAGAAAAAAATCAACAGAGCATGTTCATACTTGGTCACTGAGAACATCCTCAAGAGAAAATCATGCATAAATGATTTTCCATAAAGAAATATTATGAAGTATTATATAAGTTAAAATGCCATGAAGTGATGGGACTGGATGCATGATCTTATTTTTCTGAATGTTGAAAGAAAGTGAAAGTGAAGTCACTCAGTCGTGTCCGACTCTTTGCAACCCCATGGTCTGCTTCCCACCAGACTCCTCCATCCATGGGATTTTCCAGGCAAGAATACTGGAGTGGGTTGCCATTGCCTTCTCAAGGGATCTTCCCAACCTAGGGACTGAACCCCGATCTCCCATATTGCAGGCAGATGCTTTACAGTCTGAGTCACCAGCGTAGTTGAGCTTTAAGCCAACTTTTTCACTCTCCTCTTTGACTTTCATCAAGAGACTCTTTAGTTCTTCTTCACTTTCTGCCAAAAGGGTGGTGTCATCTGCATATGTGAGGTTATTGATATTTCTCCTGGAAATCTAGATTCCAGCTTGTGCTTCATCCAGCCCAGCATTTCTCTTGATATACTCTGCATATAAGTTAAATAAGCACAGTTAAAATATAGAACATTGATTTACTCCTTTTCCTACTTGGAACCACTCTGTTGTTTCCTGTCCAGTTCTAACTGTTGCTTCCTTCATACAGGTTTCTCAAGAGGCAGGTCAGGTGGCCTGGTATTCCCATCTCTTTAAGGATTTTCCACAGTTTATTGTGATCCAACAGTCAAAGACTTTGGTATTGTCAATAAAGAAGAAACAGATGTTTTTCTGGAACTCTCTTGCCTTTATGATCATCCAGCTGATGCTGGGAATTTGTTCTCGGTTCCTCAGCCTTTTCCAAAACCAGCTTGAACATCTGGAAATTCATGGTTCATATATTGCTGAAGCCTGGCTTGGAGAATTTTGAGCATTACTAGCATGTGAGATGAGTGCAATTGTATGGTAGTTTGTGCATTCTTTGGCATTGCCTTTTTTAAGGATTGGAATGAAAACTGATGTTTTCCAGTCCTGTGGCCACAGCTGAGTTTTCCAAATTTGCTGGCATACTGAGCGCAGCACTTTCACAGCATCAACTTTTTGGACTTGAAATAGCCTAACTGGAATTCCATCACCTCCACTAGCTTTGTCCGTAGTGATATTTCCTAAGGCCCACTTGACTTCACATTCCAGGAATGTCTGGCTCTAGGTGAATGATCATACCATTGTGGTTATCTGGGTCATGAAGATCTTTTTTTGTTCAGTTTTTCTGTGTATTCTTGCCACCTCTTCTTAATACCTTCTGCTTCTGTTAGGTCTATATCATTTCAGTCCTTCATCGAGCCCATCTTTGCATGAAATGTTCCCTTGGTATCTCTAATTTTCTTGAAGAGAACTCTAGTCTTTCCCATTCTATGGTCTTCCTCTATTTCTTTGCATTGATCGCTGAGAAAGGCTTTTTTATCTTTCCTTGCTATTCTTTGGAACTCTGCTTTCAAATGGGTATATCTTTCCTATTCTCCTTTTTTTTTCTCTTCTCTTTTTTTCACAGCTATTTGTAAGGCTTCCTCAGACAGCACTTTTACTTTTTTGCATTTCTTTTTCTTGGGGATGGTCTTGATCCCTGTCTCCTGTACAGTGTCACGAACCTCCATTCATAGTTCATCAGGCACTCTGTCTATCAGATCTAGTCCCTTGAATCTATTTCTCACTTCCACTGTATAATTGTAAGGAGTCTGATTTAGGTCATACCTGAATGGTCTGGTGCTTTTCCCTACTTTCTTCAAGTTAAGTCTGAATTTGGCAATAAGGAGTTTATGATCTGAGCCACAGTCAGCTCCCGGTCTTGTCTTTGCTGACTGTATAGAGCATCTCAATACATGGCTGCAAAGAATATAACCAATCTGATTTCAGTGTTGGCCATCTGGTGATGTCCATGTGTAGAGTCTTCTCTTGTGTTACTGGAAGAGGGTGTTTGCTATGACCAGTGCGTTCTCTTGGCAAAACTCTATTAGCCTTTGCCCTGCTTCATTCTGTACTCCAAGGCCAAATTTGCCTGTTACTCCAGATGTTTCTTGACTTCCTACTTTTGCATTCCAGTCTTTTTCCACTCCATCTTTTTTTGGTGTTAGTTCTAAAAGGTCTTGTAGGTCTTCATAGAACCATTCAACTTCAGCTTCTTCAGCATTACTGGCCGGGGAAAAACTTGGATTACAGTGATATTGAATGATTTGCCTTGGAAACAAACAGAGATCATTCTGTCATTTTTGAGATTGCACCCAAGTACTGCATTTTGCACTCTTTTGCTCCCTATGATAGCTACTCCATTTCTTCTAAGAGATTCTTGCCCACAGTAGTAGATATAATGGTCATCTGAGTTAAATTCACCCATTCCAGTCCATTTTAGTTCGCGGATTCCTAGCATGTCAACATTCACTCTTGTCATCTCCTGTTTGACCACTTCCAATTTGCCTTGATTCATGGACCTAACATTCCATGTTCCTATGCAATATTGCTCTTTACAGCATTAGATTTTACTTCCATCAAAGTCACATCCACAATTGGGTGTTGTTTTCGCTTTGGGTCTATCTCCTCATTCTTTCTCGAGTTATTTCTCTACTGATCTCCAGTAGCATATTAGGCACCTACTGACCTGGGGAATTTATCTTTCAGTGTTCTTTTTGCCTTTTCCCACTGTTCATGGGGTTCTCAAGGCAAGAATACTGAAATGGTTTGCCATTCCCTTCTCCAGTGGACAACATTTTTTCTCTGGTGATGGTACCCGGTCCCATCATGTCTTGGCAAATAGATGGGGACACAGTGGCTGACTGCATGAAATTAAAAAACGCTTACTCCTTGGAAGTAAAGTTATAACCAACCTAGACAGCATATTAAAAAGCAGAGATGTTACTTTGCCACCAAATATCTGTCTAGTCAAGGCTATGGGTTTTCCAGTAGTCTTGTATAGATGTGAATAAAGAAAGCTGACCACCGAACAACTGATGCTTTTGAACTGTGGTGTTGGAGAAGACTCTTGAGAGTCCCTTGGACTGCAAGGAGATCTAACCAGTCCATCCTAAAGGAGATCAGTCCCAAGTGTTCACTGGAGTGGCAAATGTTGAAGCTGAAATTCCAATACTTTGGCCACCTGATGTGAAGAGCTAACTCATTGGTAAAGACCCTGATGCTGGGAAACACTGAGGGCAGGAGGAAAAAGGGATGATAGAGGATGAGATGGTCGGATGGCATCACCCACGCAATGGACATGAATGGGTAAATTCTGGGAGTTGGTCATGGTTGGGAGACCTGGCATGCTGCAGTTCATGGGCTCTCAAAGAGTCGAACATGACTGAGTGACTGAACTGAACTGAATAAGTTAAATTATATAACTGTGGTGTTGGAGAAGACTCTTGAGAGTCCCTTGGACTGCAAGGAGATCCAACCAGTCCATCCTAAAGGAAATCAGTCCTGAATATTCATTGGAAGGACTGATGCTGAAGCTGAAACTCCAATACTTTGGCCACCTGATGCATAGAACTGATTTACTGTAAAAGATCCTGATTCTGGGAAAGAGTGAAGGTAGGAGGATAAGGGGACAACAGAGGATGAGATGGTTGGATGACATCACTGACTCAATGGATATGAGTCTGAGTAAGCTCTGGGAGTTGGTGATGGATAGGGAAGCCTGGCATGCTGCAGTCCATGGAGGTGCAAAGAGTTGGACATGACTGAGCGATTGAACACTGAACTGAAGTTAAATTATAAAGTCTATTTTGTGCCTCAAAATTCTGTTCATACTTTATACACTTAATTAATGAGAATAATGTTCATACATTGCTAACATTAATTCAATGGGATTTCTCAGGCAGGAATACTGGAGTGGATTGCCATTTCCTTCTCCAGTTGATCTTTCTAACATAGGGATTTAACCTGGGTCTCCTACTTGACAGACTAATTCTTTACCACTGAGCCATCTGGTAAGTTATATATTAAAGTATAAAATATGATGATTTGACATAACTATATATATTTAACTGATAAATACAGTCAAACTAACAAAACTCCTTGCATAATTTTTGTGTGCTGAGAGCACCTGAAATCTACACTCTCACCTTCTTTCCTCTCAGAGCAGTATGTGCTCCATGAAAATACTGCCATTGGTTTTACTGTCTGGTACTGAGTACTCTGATTCTGCTGGAGAGTAAGTTGTGTTTCTTAGCCATAATCATGCTGTATATTGCCTTTAAATCTACTGTACTATTACATCCTTAAATTTGATTGTTACATAGGAGTATCAGCTGATCCAACAACTTTGAAAATATATTTGACACTTTCTACTAAAACTAAACATATATTAACTATTTACCCAGATATTCTATTCCTATGCAAATTCCAAGAAAAAGTGACTATACATGTCCACCAAAAAACCATGACTAGAATATGCATGTAGCAGCTTAACCACAATATCCCCAAACTGGAACTAACTCAAATGTCTATCATCAGGACAGATAAACAAATTGTGATATATTAAAACAAAGGAATATTACATAGCAATAAAATGAATTAACAACAAAAAAACTAATTTACATGGGAAATTTCCATATTTTCATTTTTACAGTGAATCTAAAGCAGCTTTAAAAATAAAACCTTAAATTGAAAAAGGAAACAAAAACAAACAGAAAACATAATGAATCTCAGAAACATTAATTTGAACTAAAAAAGAGAGATACAAATGAAACCTATAGTATAAACCTATTTATGTGAAGTTCACGAAGAAACAGGAACATCTTGTATGCTAAAAAAATCAGAATGGTTGTTATTAGTTTTGGGTAGGGAGTTTGTGAAACGACACTAGAAAAACTTCTGGAGTGACGGATAGGTTTCCTGTTATCTGCATGGTTGTTACACAGGCGTTTTTACACTTAAGGTTTGAGCACTCAAATATAAGAGCGTATAACTATTTAGGACAGTCTGTACCAGGACTTCCCTGGTGGCTCAGATGGTAAGGCGTTGCCTACAATGCGGAGAACTGGGTTCGTTCCCGGGGTCGGGAAGATCCTCTGGCAAAGGGAATGGCAACGCACTCCAATACTCTTGCCTGGAAAATCCCATGGTAAGCTACAGTCCATGGGGTTGAAAAGAGTCGGACACGACTGAGCAACTAAACTTTCTTTCTTTCTGCATTACATATTCATAAAAGAACTGGTAATACCCTGGTAAACAAGCTAACAATAGCACATCTATTTTTCTTGATTTTTTAAAGACAGACCAGGAGTTATGTAGTGGATGTTTTTTTTACTTGGGAATATAGTGCTTTGATCTTCCTGAGCACTCAGCGGTAAAGAGTATGCCTGCCAAACAGGAGATATAGGTTTAATCCCTGTATTGGGAAGATGCCCTGGAGAAGGACATGGCAACCCACTCCAGCATTCTTGCCTGGAAAATCCCAGGGGCAGAGGAGCCTGGCAGGTTACAGTCTGTGGGGTCGAAAAAGAATCAGAAATGACAGTGACTAAACAACAACATAGCTGCCTTACACTGTTGTGTTAGTTTCTGCTGTACAGCAAAGTTAATCATCTATGCATATACATATCCCATCCTTTTTGGATTTATTTGCCATTTAGGTCACCACAGTTTCTATTCTCTATACCTGGCACAACAGCAGGCACATATTATATCATCACTAAAGGTCTTAGAATAATGTCTTCATGAACTTATAAAAAAAAGAAAGAAATATTTACCACTACAGTCAGTAAGTACAACTTAGATTTGTCTCCCCTTCATGGAGTTTCTTAAATACAATTACCAGGCTTTGTTCACTATCACAAATAACCTATGACATGTATGATGTCTTCTAAATGGAAAAAGTAAGAGGATTTAATAATACTACACTGTTCCTATGAAGTTATACTCAATAGATATCAAGTTTAACCTACAGAAAAAACAGTTAAAAAGATAAGTCTATCTTCAAAATTTCTTATATGAATTAAATAGTAGTTTTCAGAATATTTTTCCTAATTGTCCACTCACAATTTTTGCTATGGCTGACATCAAATTAAGATGATCATTGTGTTACTTAGAGACAAGTAATTATTTCTGAAATTGTTGACAATAAAAGAGACCTTGACAGAGCCATTGAGTCTAGTTAAAGGCAGCTAACCTAGATATACATATATTTTATTCCCTCTGTCTTTTCATACTGTGAAAAGTTGGGTGGACTCCGGGAGTTGGTGATGGACAGGGAGGCCTGGCGTATTGCAGTTCATAGAGTTGCAAAGTATCGGACATGACTGAGTGACCGAACTGAACTGAACTGATTCCCTCTGTCACTCTAGAGTTGGAAATACCATATCCTTTCTTAAGAGCCTATGTGTTTCATCATCCTGTCAATAAAGAATGTCTTCCTTGGCTCCATGCAAAATATCTCTGATTTGCTTATTTTGACTCTAGGGAATATTTGATCAAAATTCCCTAGAGTCAAAATAAGCAAATCAGAGATATTTTGCATGGAGCCAAGGAAGACATTCTTTATTGACAGGATGATGAAACACATAGGCTCTTAAGAAAGGATATGGTATTTCCAACTCTAGAGTGACAGAGGGAATCAGTTCAGTTCAGTTCGGTCACTCAGTCATGTCCGATACTTTGCAACTCTATGAACTGCAATACGCCAGGCCTCCCTGTCCATCACCAACTCCCGGAGTCCACCCAACTTTTCACAGTATGAAAAGACAGAGGGAATAAAATATATGTATATCTAGGTTAGCTGCCTTTAACTAGACTCAATGGCTCTGTCAAGGTCTCTTTTATTGTCAACAATTTCAGAAATAATTACTTGTCTCTAAGTAACACAATGATCATCTTAATTTGATGTCAGCCATAGCAAAAATTGTGAGTGGACAATTAGGAAAAATATTCTGAAAACTACTATTTAATTCATATAAGACACGTATCTCAATGAAACTGAAAAGAAAAAGAATACAAGAAAGATTAATGATAAAAAAAAGCATTACCTTAAGTGTGATTCTCATGTTATTGCATTCCTAACATTGCTCACATCATATCCTCAAGGAATTGATTTGTTCTTAATGCCAAGGAAAGCAACAGAAAGGAACTAAATCCTATTGACAAGTTAGTTGTTTAGTAAATATTTTAGTAGCATAAATCCAATTTCTTAAAAATGTATTTATGAATTGATCAATAAACTCAGAGAGCATTTCTGACCAATGACATATAAAATATATCAAAAAACCATCTGATCTCCTAACTTTTGCATTGAAGGTAAAATATAACCTGACTCTGGATAAAAAAAAATACGATTTGAATTCCCAGTGCTCCTGGAACCTAAAACCATCCTTTTAAATCTCTTAACCGCCAAAAGAGGTTAATATTTTTTAGAGAAGATAGATCATTTTATTGATCCTGGACTTTGCTTCCAGACAAGGAACAAATCTTATCAAAAAAGGGAAAGAGGAAATAAGACAATATTGACAAATCATGAATCCTGGCAAGAGTAATACAAATTACATAAATTATATATGATTAATAAAAATGTGGCAATGCGGGAGGAAAAAGAGGAAGAAGGAAGGAGAAAAGGAATTACTCAATTTAGCTTTGTTGTTGTTTAGTCACTAAGCCATGTTGGACTCTTTTGTAACTCCAAGAACTGTAGCCTTCCAGGCTCCTCTGTCCATGGGATTTCTCAGGCAAGAATCCTGGAATGGGTTGCCATTTCCTTCCTCGGGGGATCTTCCCGACCCAGGAAGGGTCTGCGTCTCCCACATTGACAGGTGGATTCTTTATCAGTGAGCCACCAGGGAAGTCCTAATTTAGCCTTAGACAATAGAAACAAACCAAGACTTTGAGGGAATTAGGATGTTCTATTGATGTGTTAGAAATATTAATATGAACTAGAATCAATATTCTGAAAAGACAACCAGAAAATATCTGGCCTTGGAAGGGAAATACTCTATAATAAGCAATCCTCTGGTGGTTTCCCTGGTGGCACAGAGGATAAAGCATCTGTCTGCAAAGCAGGACACCCGGGTTCAATCCCTGGGTCGGGAAGATCCCCTGGAGAAGGAAATGACAACCCATTCCAGTATTCTTGCCTGGAGAATCCCATGGACAGAGGAACCTGGCAGGCTACAGTCCACAGGGTCGCAAAGAGTCGGACACGACTGAGTGACTTCACACACACACATACACACACACACACAGAATCAATATAGAAATATAGAAATTGATAAAAAGAATCGAAAAACAAAAAGGTTAGGTATGGCTAACAGAGAAGAAAATGGCACCCCACTCCAGTACTCTTGCCTGGAAAATCCCATGGATGGAGGAGCCTGGTGGGCTGCAGTCCATGGGGCCACTAAGAGTGGGACACGACTGAGCGACTTCACTTTCACTTTTCACTTTCATGCATTGGAGAAGGAAATGGCAACCCACTCCAGTGTTCTTGCCTGGAGAATCCCAGGGATGGGGGAGCCTGGTGGGCTGCCGTCTATGGGGTCGCACAGAGTCGGACAAGACTGAAGCGACTTAGCAGCAGGAGGTGTAACTAAAGGCTGAGTTTAAAAGAGAAGATGTGGTGGTCATGCTACACCATGGACTGTAGCCTGCCAGGATCCCCTACCGATGGGATATTCCAGGCAAGCATACTGGAGTGGGCTGCCATTTCCTTCTCCAGGGAATCTTCCCAACCCAGGAATTGAACCTGCGTCTCCTGTATCGTCAGGCGGATTCTTTACCACTGAGCCACCAGGGAAGCCCAAAGGGGAAGATGGTGTCATTTAAATTATACACTGAGCCCTACCATTTCATTTATTTTGATAGGTAAGAAATAGACTTATTTAGAGAGAAACACACTCCACAGACAGAGTGTGAGCCCCTATCGTTACATATTAACCAGATGAAGGTTAAAGTTTTCTTGAAATTAGCAGCATAAAGAAAATGCAGGAAATTTTTCTCAAAGAATGACAGCTATGAAAATTACTCACTTTATAAAGGGAACGAATCATGTATAATATTTGTTATTCATTTACATCTGTTTAAAAACAGCTGTATATAATATCACCTTAGTATTATGATGCATTTTTGTAAAAGAAAATTTGTGTTCAAATTACATGTGTGTTACTGCTATTTTCAATACAGAGATAGTGATATTTGATAAGTTTATCACTCTGGATAATCACAGAATCTATTTAGGAAACATATATAGAGAATAACTGCATAAGTTATGATACCAGACTAGCAATAACCTGTAATTTACCTTTGAAGTCAAAATATCTGATTCCACAAACAGGCAAAAGCCAAGATTCTCGAACTAATATAGAAACATGAAAAGATCAAGTTGGAAGATATTAAACATTTATATTTAAATGGGGTCTTCCCTGGTGGCTCAGAGGTTAAAGCGTCTGCCTGCAACGTGGGAGACCTGGGTTCGATCCCTGAGTCGGGAAGATCCCTTGGAGAAGGAAATGACAACCCACTCCAATAGTGACTTCACTTTCACTTTTCACTTTCATGCATTGGAGAAGGAAATGGCAACCCACTCCAGTGTTCTTGCCTGGAGAATCCCAGGGATGGGGGAGCCTGGTGGGCTGCCGTCTATGGGGTCGCACAGAGTCGGACAAGACTGAAGCGACTTAGCAGCAGGAGGTGTAACTAAAGGCTGAGTTTAAAAGAGAAGATGTGGTGGTCATGCTACACCATGGACTGTAGCCTGCCAGGATCCCCTACCGATGGGATGTTCCAGGCAAGCATACTGGAGCGGGTTGCCATTTCCTTCTCCAGGGAATCTTCCCAACCCAGGAATTGAACCTGCGTCTCCTGTATCGTCAGGCGGATTCTTTACCACTGAGCCACCAGGGAAGCCCAAAGGGGAAGATGGTGTCATTTAAATTATACACTGAGCCCTACCATTTCATTTATTTTGATAGGTAAGAAATAGACTTATTTAGAGAGAAACACACTCCACAGACAGAGTGTGAGCCCCTATCGTTACATATTAACCAGATGAAGGTTAAAGTTTTCTTGAAATTAGCAGCATAAAGAAAATGCAGGAAATTTTTCTCAAAGAATGACAGCTATGAAAATTACTCACTTTATAAAGGGAACGAATCATGTATAATATTTGTTATTCATTTACATCTGTTTAAAAACAGCTGTATATAATATCACCTTAGTATTATGATGCATTTTTGTAAAAGAAAATTTGTGTTCAAATTACATGTGTGTTACTGCTATTTTCAATACAGAGATAGTGATATTTGATAAGTTTATCACTCTGGATAATCACAGAATCTATTTAGGAAACATATATAGAGAATAACTGCATAAGTTATGATACCAGACTAGCAATAACCTGTAATTTACCTTTGAAGTCAAAATATCTGATTCCACAAACAGGCAAAAGCCAAGATTCTCGAACTAATATAGAAACATGAAAAGATCAAGTTGGAAGATATTAAACATTTATATTTAAATGGGGTCTTCCCTGGTGGCTCAGAGGTTAAAGCGTCTGCCTGCAACGTGGGAGACCTGGGTTCGATCCCTGAGTCGGGAAGATCCCTTGGAGAAGGAAATGACAACCCACTCCAATATTCTTGCCTGGAGAATCCCATGGACAGAGGAGCCTGGTGGGCTACAGTCTACGGGTCACAAAGAGTCGGACACTACTGAGCGACTTCACTTTCACTTTCACTATAGACTGAAACTTACCTAAGAGTTTACGCTATGAACAGTTTAACAATTCAATCTAAAGAAGTTAAAATAAGTAAACAAGTGAATACTCTTATGATTTGGTTTCAATAATATACCTAATATTTGGAATAGTAGGTAACATTCCACAGTACAATTTTGCTAAAGTTCTACTGAAACTATATCAGGTTACCGGCTAGGATAGAAGCAAAGAATTACTGTGAAGTGTAAGAACTTGAACTCAGGAGTCACAGGAATAGGGTATGAATTGTGATTCCACCACATACTAACTGTAAGAACCTGGGAAATTTCTTATCTGTAGATGCCTTGGTTTCCTCATCTCTGAAAAAGAAGTTAATAAACTTCCATAACAGGTTATAGTAAGGATTAAAGGAAATAATACACACAGAGCATTTATCAACCTGCTGGACACAGTGTATGTGACTTCACTAGATGGTTACTTTTGTTAAAGTAATAAAAAATTAAAATTATTGATATTATGCACACTGTGAACTTTTCCCAATTAACTAAATTTCAGGAAAAGTCAATAAGTAGGTCTAAGAGTGAGGCATACATATTAAAATTAGAATCAGAGGAGAGAAAGCATTTCTGAGTTTTACAACTAGATGCTTTCTAAGTTGATTGATAGGGGCAAAAATGATTATTGTACTCAGGAAAGTTGGAATTATCAATGCACTAAGGTAATAATGTTGATGTGTATATCACAGTGTAAGTTTTTACAATGAATTAAATTCACATTTAATGTGATAAAATAAAAACCCACTTGGATTCAAATTAGATTCTGTCTTACATATCAAAGATAGGCACAACTTGATTTCCCACCTCGATGAATCATCAGGCAAACTTAATTTAGTTGTTTAAAAGCAGTCATTAACAATTATATTTTCCAAGGACTAAGTTATACTTTTCTCATTTGACTCCCAGACAGTTTTTAAAATAAAAAGAGAAATCTGTTACACTTAATCTAAACACAGCCAAGTACATACATTGTTTCCTAAAGAGGTATGCATTAAGCCCATGGAACCTCTCCATTAGCCATTAAAGTCCTTCCTGGAGTAAGATAGCATCTAATGAGCACACCCACCTGGAGGATTCTGTTTGTTATTCTACAATGAGGTAAAAACAGCTCATTTAATGAGATTTATAGAGCTGTATGAACTGAATTCTAGTCGGGAGAGAAACTGCACATCACTGCTACAGCTTGTCTGGTTATACTATACCAGATGATGAATTCATTGTCATACATATTCAAGTTCAGGCCAGAGAATAGTAAACCCAGCTGCTGCTGCTGCTGCTGCTAAGTCACTTCAGTCGTGTCTGACTCTGTGTGACCCCATAGATGGCAGCCCATGAGGCTCCTCCATCCCTGGGATTCTCCAGGCAAGAATACTGGAGAGGGTGGCCATTTCTTTCTCCATTGCATGAAAGTGAAAAGTGAAAGGGAATGGTATCCAACTAGATACAATAAGACAGAGTCTTTGTGACTGAGTCTTTCCTTTGGTTTCAAACTCTTGCTTTAAACACTGAGATAATGTTATGATATTTAAATAACTGAAACTCTCAACAATCTAACCAAATATACATTGTTCTTTGTTCTTTTAAAGACAGACTATCTGTAAGGAGGAGAAAGCTTTTGGTAATTTTGCAATAATTTATCCTCATTGATTTCTACACTCTATTCAAATTTCATGTTGCATTTACTCATACACAGAGACACAGACATACACACACAAACCTATAGCTAACAGACTTGATATATGTAGACAGTTATATATTTATATATATTTGCAAATATAAATTTATTTATATATATTTAATTTACATATATTTTGTAAAGAAACTAGGATATTCATAAATATGTTTCTTTAGAAATGATGCATATTAATTTACATGCTATTTAGCATACTATATACTATACATTTAATGCATTTAAAGCAAAAACATTTTTAAAACTTGTTAAGTTTATTTTGGGGCTTCCCAGATGGCCCAGTGATAAAGAACCTGGCTGCTGGTGCAGGAGATGTGGGTTCAATCACTGGGTTAGGAGAAGGAAATGGCAACTCACTGCAGTATGGCTGAATGGCTTTAAAGCAACTCTTTACATATTAAATGCAGTTAGCAACATATCCATAAAATGAAAAGGAAAAAGAAAAAGAATTAAGTAAGGTGAACACAATTATGTTCAAACAAAAGCCCAAACACACTGGATTGGAACAAAGAAATTCCAAGTGCGTGGGTAAAATGCAGTAAGTCCCTGACATGCCACATATGAATATGCGCTTTCCATGAATGAAAGGTAAAACAGATTTAATGGAAATGCTTATAAATGGAGTGTGTAGGGAGGTTGTTTATATTTCTGCTCTAAGGAAATCTGTGAGAGTCGTTTATAAGTATTTCCTCAAGGGAAAAACACAAATAGTTTTTTCTTTCTGTGTAAGATATAAAAAAAATGAATCACAAAGTAATGAAAACACTTTAACTTTAGATAGTGGTTAAAGAAAAAGTTTAAGTCTAAACATATGAAAAAGCAATGAAAATAACCCAGGTGCTGGATTTCACGATCAAGCCATGGACTCAAATGTAGGTCTTAAGGACAATGCCAGAATTCTTCATCATTAGCCCATTTTATAGGAGAGACTGTGTGTGATACTCCCTTAGATTTGTCTCTAACTGCCTGCACTGTGTTTTGTTTTGTTTTGTTCTTTGTAGACAGACATTGCAGTAAAATATATAGACTAAGTATGGCAACCCACTTCAGTATTCTTGCCTGGCAAATCCCATGGATGGAGGAGCCTGGTAGGCTGCAGTCCATGGGGTCACTAGGAGTCAGATACAACTGAGAGACTTCACTTTTACTTTCTGTAAGCTTATAATACAACCAATAACCTATTCTAAGTTAATTTACTCTTTTTTTTCCCTTCTCCATCTCAACCTTCCATGAATCATCCCCATCCTAATGATCAATAACCAATTGCCAATCCAAATCACCATGTCAAAATGTCCCCCTGCATACCAAGCTAGCCTTGCCCTTTGGCAAATACCAAACCAAATGGATTGCCAAACTACATCAGGGTAGTTTGATCAATAATATCAGAGGCAAATTTATCTATACCGAATATACCTGGATTTCACAATGAGATTGTGTGCCTATATAGACAGCTATATTTTATACATCTTTGATCTGCCACAAATGTCTTATTGTGTCTAATTACTAATGCCAAGTCAATGGTTAAGAAATCACAATGAGAGGAATTGTCTTTATCTTAACTTGTTTAAATATGTAACACACTTAATTGGGATTTTTCCTGCCTCAGATTTAACTGAGAAACCCAATCAGTAGCTATCACAATGCATTCTGTGGGTTCACAATGCATTCTGTGGGTTCACAAATTTCCATATACAGTATTTACATAGGTGATGGAAGGGAGCATGCTCTATTACTCTTAGCCCCCTGAGATACAAGATTTAAACAGAGGTCCAAGGTTCAGAAGCAAGATTTTAGGTAAAACTGCTTATCAAGTTTTTCCAGAAAAAAAAAGCTATTGCTGTGCTGTTATCTTTGCCCCACCCATGCAGAGGAAAGGTTGAGGAGTGCATCTTCTCAGCAGGGGAAAGACACATCTGACTCACATTTAAGAAAGGTAAAATTCTACTAAGACCTAAGCTGTGCCAAAGAGACAGAGAGATGAGAAGAGCAAAGGAGGGAAAAGGAGGGGAGGAGTCGCCTTGGATAGGCTAAAATGGAGTGAAAGGAGAAAGGCTTTTCATCATAACGAGATTGGACTTGCATCGCTGGGGCAGATCTACAAAGGAAACACCTGCAACAGAGATGCCAGTTAAGGGAACTGCAGGGGAGAGCATCTGGCAGGGAATCCTTAAAGATCTCAAGAGAGCAGTCATGAGAGAAAGCTTTTCTGTGAAACTGGTCTACTCAAAGACTGCAACTTTAAACACATCTGCCAAGGTTGGGTATTGACGAAATTGAGGCCAATGAGACCTGTACTCTGTTTACTAATTCTCTCCCCTCCACAAAACACCTCGATTCTGGCAGAGCTCATATAACTGCTAGAGAGAAAGTGATAGTAAAGAGACCCTAAGAAAGAAAGGTTTAACTGCTAATAAATCAAGTTCAAAGTGTGGGTTAATCCCTTAGTATGTATGCTAATTACTGAACCTACACTGTTGGTGACTTAGCATGTGAGTAGGGTAGCAGAGATGCTATGGGCCTGCTGGAGATTATCTCTAGGAAAAGATTAAAATTATTCCTCACTGAATAAAATACAAAGAGGGGCAGTGGGAAAAAAAATATCTTTTGTTTACATCATAAAACATATTTTTAACATACACCTTAGAAATAGATTAGGCTTTAATGTGAACCGTAAACTATCAGATATTCAAGCTGGTTTTAGAAAAGGCAAGAGGAACCAGAGATCATATTGCCAGCATTCACCAGATCATTGAAAAGGCAAAGGATTTCCAGAAAAACATCTACTTCTGCTTTATTGACTATGCCAAAGCCTTTGACTGTGTGGATCACAATACACTATGGAAAATTCTGAAAGAGATGGGAATATCAGAATACCTGACCTGCCTCATGAGAAACCTATATGCAGGTGAGGAAGAAACAGTTAGAACTGGACATGGAACAACAGACTGGTTCCTAATAGGAAAAGGAGTATGTCAAGGCTGTATATTGTCACCCTGCTTATTTAACTTCTACGCAGAGTACATCATGAGAAACACTGGGCTGGATGAAGTACAAGCTGGAATAAAGATTTCCAGGAGAAATATCAATAACCTCAGATATGCAGATAACACCACTCTTATGGCAGAAAGTGAAGAACTAAAGAGCTTATTGAAAGTGAAAAAGGAGAGTGAAAAAGTTGGCTTAAAGCTCAACATTCAGAAAATGAAGATCATGGCATCCAGTCCCACCACTTCATGGGAAATAGATGGGGAAATGGTGGAAACAGTGGAAGACTTTACTTTTTTGGGCTCCAAAATCACTGCGGATAGTGACTGCAGCCATGAAATTAAAAGACACTTAACTCTTTGGAAGGAAAGTTATGACCAACCTAGACAGCATATTAAAAAGCAGAGACATTACTTTGTCAACAAAGTTCCATCTAGTCAAGGCTATGGTTTCTCCAATGGTCATGTATGGATGTGAGAGTTGGATTATAAGGAAAGCTGAGCACCAAAGAATTGATGCTTTTGAACTGTGGTATTGGAGAAGACTCTTGAGAGTCCCTTGGACTGCAAGGAAATCCAACCTGTCCATCCTAAAGGAAATCAGTCCTGAGTGTTCATTAGAAGGACTCATGCTGAAGCTGAAACTCCAATACTTTGGCCACGTGATGCAAAGAGCTGACTCATTTGAAAAGACCCTGAGCTGGGAAAGATTGAAGGCAGGAGGAGAAGGGAACGACAGAGGATGAGATGGTTGGATGGCATCACCGACTCAATGGACATGAGTTTGGGTAAACTCCAGGAGTTGGTGATGAACAGGGAGGCCTGGCATGCTGCAGTCTATGGGGTCACAAAGAGTTGAACACAATTGAGCAACTTAACTGAACTGAACGATTTCCTACTTAAATTACTTTTATGTAGAGTCAGATTATAAAACACTTAGTAAGTCATTCTTTCTGCAGCCTCTGGGAAAATCTGACCTGTTGTCCTTTACAAGGAAAAGGATGTGTAAAAACGAAAATAATAGCAGTGGCCCTGGAAATTTTTCCATATGTGTTTTTCTGAGAAATTGATCAGCTGATTTTACTAGGGAGGGGGTCAAATGCCAAAGACAACAAAAGTTGCCATCTTAATACTTGAAGAATTAAAAATATATATTTAGAAAGAAGCTTGGTATGTCAAGAGGAATGGAAAGAATATGTTCCCAAAGAGGCTGTTAAAACATTGTTAAAATTCACATTCATTTGCTTAACATTAAAACCCAGCAATTAGCTAACAAACCTTGGTGACAGACTGCTATTAATTTTGTGCTGACTCCATACATGTAAATTAAACCATTACAAGTTTCCCACGTGCTGCCTCTGACATTTGTTTTGTACAAGTAAGCCAGCAGTGGGAGGCATAAACTTTGCTCTTAATTCCCTTGGCAAGTGAGCTGCTGATCATTTTGTTAATTTTCTGGAAAGACATTCAAAAACTACTTTTTGAGGATTAAAAAAAAGTGTTTAACACAATGACTTCAACTGAGCATATCTTATGAATTAAAAGTTATAATATTATAAAAAGTTTTCACAACAGTATTTAGATCTGACTAGAGATACTTAGATAATTTTATATAATTACAGTCTATAATTCTATATTATAAAATAACCTAAAATGATATTTATTTTCCCAGGAATAATCAAAATCATGTTTATTATAATTTTTGACCTTATGAAATCCTGAAAGTATATTAGAGAGTTCTACCACTTGCTTTTCACCATTTAAAAAATCTAAAAGAGAAATAGCTGGTTATTTTAAAATAAAGTAATATATGGGAAGAAAAGATCTTACATTTAGAGAACTTTCCCATCAATGTTCAAAAAAAATTCATAAATTCTCCACAAATTATAATAATATATTATAAAATAACATAAAATGATATTTATTTTCCCAGGAATAATCAAAATCATGTTTATTATAATTTTTGACCTTATGAAATCCTGAAAGTATATTAGGAGTTCTACCACTTGCTTTTCACCATTTAAAAAATCTAAAAGAGAAATAGTTGGTTATTTTAAAATAAAGTAATATATGGGAAGAAAAGATCTTACATTTAGAGAACTTTCCCATCAATGTTCAAAAAAAATTCATAAATTCTCCACAAAAATCCCATGATTTTCTACTCATCTGTAGTTTTGAGGTTTCCAAAAAAAGACTGAGTGCTCCAAACACTCAGCCTGCTTAAACAATCCTCTTAACCACAGTTTCCACTAAAACTCCAAGGACTTGATAATAAGAACCTGATATATAAACATGGGCAAGTGTTACCTATGATTCTGTATGGTCTTGAAATGCCTGATCCATAACAGTTGTTCTGTCCATATCCTTCTTCCATACCTCCTCTACTTTCCCATAAAGAAACTGCCCTGTGTACGACATGATGTTAGGCTTATTTACCTTCACAATGGGCATCCATCACACTGTCTGCTTCAAAAGCCAGTGTTCTAAAATACTAGGTGGCAGATACCTGTTACCAACCATGCATTCCACTCACATTTTCAAGATTTTTTAGTCAAGCACTGTTCTAGGTACTTTAGATATACCCATACCAAAATAGATAAAAATTCCTAAGACCTACATTGCCCATACCCCAGGCATACATACATTCTTTACAGAAAAGAAAAACAAAAAAGGACCGAATTTCCAAAACCTGACAAGCGTCTCAAACCAAATGGCATAACATCTCAAAATTAACCAAAAACTCAACCATTTTACTTCTTTTATAATGCCTTGTACTTAAATCATTGTCATTAGCATCAGAACTTAACTCCTCTTTGAGCTACTTAAGTACAGGATTTGTATTTTTCTATTCTGTACATTCTCTGCAAGCCTAGCAAAAGAGTGAGCGTGTTAGGTGTTCAGTAAATGTAGAACTGAATTAAGCAAAGTGATACTAAGAAAGGTAATTTTTTAACAAGTAAAGTATGAGATCATTTTGAGTATCTAATGAAGCCAAATATAATTATGTCACAGACAGAGTTTAGTCAAGTCATTCACAGATAAAAAGTTTCCTAACAAAATCAGCCCTTAATTTAAATTTTTGTTATTGAAAATGTGATGCTTAGAACATCAATGTTGGCCCCATCAATGTCCCACCCCAGACCTACTGAAGAATCAGTCTGCAGCTTTACAAAATCCCCAAGTAACTGAGATGAACGTTAAAATTTGAGAAGTGCTAATTTATACCACTGTTTTTTAACCAAAACTGCATGTTAAAGTCTACTGGTTTTGTTTTTAAAAATCAGGAGAAACAGAGGAAAAAAAGAAAAAAGAATACCTATGTCTGACCACACTCCAAATCTATTAAACATGAGTTCAATGATGATCTTTTTACTTTTAGCTCTCCATGGAATTTTCAGGTACAGACAAGTTAAGAAGCATTGATTTAAACAATATATTGGCTCTGCAATGGAATTCTCTTATTGAAGTGAAATAAACTGAGTTTTAAAGTTCAACTCAGAACAAATAAATTTCTAACATATAAAAATTCAAGTTAAGACCTTGGTCAATAGTCTATTGATTTTAGGGTCAAATGGAGAAACATGTGAGTCTAAAGATGTCCTCTGAAACTCTGTTGCCTTCTAACAAAGCATCCTATTCCTATCCTTCTCTGACACAAATCGTCTTAATTGATAAGCATCAATAAGATCAGTGAAAACGAGCTTTAGAGCACAGATCTGTAGAATTACAGCAAACTCTCCTTACTGGGACTGAAGAGGAGCTAACCTGTGTTATATTTAATCTTTAAAGACTGAAATACTCATTTCTCTTAGGGAAAATCAAAGGAATCAATCCTTCCATCATGTGAACTAAAACCTCATTTTGAGTTAGGCTTTTGCTAATAATTTAGCATAAGATATTCAGGCTTGTTTTCATAAACCATCATAACTACATAGCATATCAAAAATCTAAATAAGGAATAATAAATGCTCTTATAACTCATAGTAACTAAATTAATCTAATATTTTGTGTTAATTCATGCCATCAAGAAAGTGTATTCAAGGATGCCTTTTCTCAAAAGCTATAGAATACAACCAGTTGGATACGTTATATTTTTTGACAAGTGTTGTCAGAACAAAGTTAGGAAATTATTGGTTCACATTCAGTGTGAGGTGGAAAAGAGACTAAAAGGAAAACCTTGGGTTCACAATAAACATAGTAGGGAACTGTAATACACGGAGTTCTATTTTTAATTCTGTCACAGATAAAAGCAAAAAAAAAATTTTTTTTAACAGGGTAAATTAATTCAAATGATTCATTATCATTTTATCTGTGTATCAACCCAACGAAATGACTATTATTACTCCAGTTTCCAGAGGAAGAATATGAAGAAAAAGGAGGATAGATAAGTCTTTACACTATATTAAGTGGAATCTTCATAATCTTTAGACTCTTGGTATCTTTGAAATCAGACAGATCTATATGAAAAGTTCTAACATAAAAGTGGTTATCAAGACTCTATTTTTAGACCAACAAGGATAAAATTCCACAAGTCCATTCTGAGGAACAGGTAGGAACATGTCTAATAAAACTTAAAATGTTCCTGGGATCCACTTTCTGAAGCCAACAGCTTTGTGTTTATCTCTATAAGAGTACTGGTCTGCCTCAGAGATATTCAGGTGTACTGGATCTTGCTAAGTATATTCAAGTATGTTGGATTTCTTCAGTGCTATTTAGGAACATCGTCAGACTTACATCATGTTCACTATATAAGTAAGTTCAATTTCACGGACTTTTTCTTATTTTTTAATCAAAAGGAGGCCATCAAATATAACTCAACAGTTTTTAAATAGATGACACAAAGAAGCTTTTGCTCTTTAAAGATAAACCAGGTGACTTAAGGTATATCATATCTTTGCTCACTTCAAAAACAGGCCTGAACATACTTCTTGGTTCAATAACACAATCAAAGCCTTATCTCAGCTGATTTCTTGACCTGTTATTTTTCAACAAATGCATAAAGTATAGTTATGTCCAAAATGATATGCTTCAGTGCTGGGAGTACAGGGCCACTGGCCAGTCAAATTGCAGAGTCCAGAATTCCCAGCAGGGCCATTTATGGAGACTAGGAGTCAAGTGGAAGACCCAGTAGCTGTGTGATATACCCAGGATCGAGGTGCTTCTACCACTAGTTACTTTTCATGATAAATATTTATTAATCTCCTGTTATAAGCCATCAAGGGTCAGCAAACTACATCCTGCAGGACAAATCCAACCCACCACTTATTGCTGCAGAGCCATGAGTGAAAAATAGTATTGACCCTTTTAAACATTTTAAATGTTAAAATGTTAAAACATAACATTTTAAAATGTTACAAAAAATCAAAAAAGAATATTTCATGAAATGTGAAAATTGCACAAAATTTCCTTTTCAGCATCCATAAATAGTATTATTGGACTATGACCAACTTCATTCATTTCTGTATGGTCTATGGTTGCTTTCGAGTTACAATGGCAGAGGTGAATAAGTGTGACAGAGATTGTGTAAATGTAAAAAGTATCAAATATTTATTGTCTGGCACCTTAAGAAAAAGTGTGCCAACCACTGTGCTAGACACGGTAATGAAGAAGAGAAATACAGTCTTTCAACTTAGCAAATATGGCAGTGATTCTGCTGCTTGTACGCCCTTTTGGCCTGAAAACAAAACAAATCTCTACAGGCTTCCATTTCTTTCTGTTTGTGGGGACAAGAAAAGAACTTGGCTCATAGGAAAAAGTCCATTTCGCCTGGTGTTTTGCACACAGAAAACATTCAATGAGTGATTATTTTGTCCAGTTGGAAGTCCTAGCACTTTATCCTTCTCTACCTACAATAATCCTATCCTTCCTTCAAAGCCACGATAAAAAGCTTCCTTTGCATGCACTCTTCTATGACCTCTCAAATTTAAGTTACTCCCTCTGTTCCCAGAGCATCCTGTTTACCAGTGTGTTACAGTAAGATCCACAGTCTTCCTTGTACTTTAGTTATTTATAAGTCCCTCCTTGAAGCAGGGATCATTTTCTTATTAATTTTCTAAGCCCTATAATATCAAGCATAGATAAGTCATTACATAGAGAAGACAATCAATTAATATTTGCTGAACAAATAAAAAATCAAAACATTGCACAAGCAGACAACCACGTGGAGATGTCCAAATTGGTGCAGTGGTAAAGAACCTGCCTGCCAATGAAGGAGACACATGTTCAGTCCCTGGGCCAGGAAGATCCCCTGGAGAGGGAAATGGCAACCCACTCCAGTATTCTTGCCTGAGAATTTCCGTAGACAGAAGAGCCTGGAGGGTTACAGTCCACGGGGTCACAAAGACTCAGACTTGAATGAGCAACTAAGCGTGCGCACGCGCACACACACACACACACACACACACACACACACAATCCCTCCCCAATAATAGACAACTTAGTAGACAAACCAGGAGTCTCACAGAAACTCATGGAAAGGCTGATACCAACCAACATGAAATATTAGACTCTGTCAAGTATACAGTCTTGCTATATGTTCCTTACAAAGTCACAAATTCCATTCTAAGCTTTCTTGTCTAAATTATAAAATGTTGGAGCAATTGTCAGAGTTAGTGCAGGCATTAGGAGGAAAAAAAAAGGTAACTAGTAAAATTATTATTTCAATTAGAAACTTTGAAATTATTCCACTTTTCTGCACTGCATACAGTCTTACTCCATCCTATATTACAAATCCAAGCGTTTTATTAACTGTGCTTCTCAAAAGTAAATTTGCTCTATTTTTAAACCCCACACACAAACATACACATATGCACACACACATAGACATACTTTTTTACAGCCAATAAAAGGGAAGAGAAACTCAGGGGAAAAGCAAGAAACGTGAATTACATCTCAATAAAGCTTTTAATAAAGTTAAGGGCAATAAAAACTGATTTTAAAAGTGGACCAAATCTCTTCTCATTGGTTATTTGCTTCAAGAGAACAATGCCTTGAAGAATCAGGAACCTATGTCTCATGTTTATTTATATTCTTGCTACCTGTAGGTTTTTTAAATACATAATTTTATTTATTATTTTTGGTTGTGATGGCTCTTGGGCTTCCCTTGTGGCTCAGCTGGTAAAGAATCTGACTGCAACGCAGGAGACCTGGGTTCGATCCCTGGGTTGGGAAGATCCCCTGGAGAAGGGAAAGGCTACCCATTCTAGTATTCTGGCCTGGAGAATTCCATGGACTGCATAGTCCATGAGGTCACAGAGTCGGAGATGACTGAGCTACTTTCACTCTCATGCTAGGCCTTTGCTGCTGGGGGGCTTTTCGCCGGCGGTGGCAAGCGGGGGCCACTCTTAGTTGCAGTGCATGGGCTTTTACTGTGGCTGTTTCTCTTGCTGTGGAGCACGGCACATGGGCTTCAGTAGCTGCAGCCCAGTCTAGAGCACAGGCTAAACAGCTGTGGCGCCTGGGCTTAGTTGCTCCATGACATGTGGGATCTTCCTGGATTAGAGATCAAATTTGTGTCCCCTGCACTGGCACCACTGAGCCACCAGCGAAGCTCTACCTATAGGTTTGGAATATGGGAAACCTAAAAGATGGCTTCCTAAACAATGAGAACTGATTTCACAACAATGAAAAGAAGATGTCACCAAGATGTAAAGCAAATTTATTTGAGCCTTGGTCCTGGAAGAGGTGACTTTGTCTGAGAAGGCAGGTTACTCTGATGATTACTGCACCTCAGACAGCAAAGGCTGACCAGCTTGCTGCACAGCAGCCAAAGGAAGAACCCCCAAATATCCCAAAAATCTCAGTCAGTTTTATGACAAACATAATGTGCAAGACAGAGCTAAAGACGCAGAGCAAAATTCCTTTTAATTATACTCCTCATTGATCATAAATTAGAGGTTTTTAAATGCTTGTGTTACCTATTTTCATTTCAACAATGTATTTGAAGACTTTATTGTAAGAATTTCCAACAGCATATTTAGAAAATACACATTAGAAGGGGTCCACAAGATTCTGAAACTATATGCAATAATCTACCTATTATCACCTGTCTATGTATTATTTGTCTTCTATTTATCATCTGTTTATCTATCTGTGTGTGTGTTAGTTGCTCAGTTGTGTCTGACCCTTTGTGACCCATGAACTGTAGCCTGCCGGGGTCCTCTGTACATGAGATTTTCCAGACAAGAATACTGGAGTGAGTTGCCATTTCCTCCTCCAAAGGATCTTCCTGACCCAGGGATCAAACCCACATCTCCTGTGTCTCCTGCATTGCACAGATTCTTTACCCACTGAGCCAAAGGGGAAGGTTATCTATCTACCTATCTCTAACAACTGTATAGCCTTATCTTTTCTTGAAACGGATCAATGTAGATATCATAGTAGTCAATAGCTACTGGGTATTGATAGAAACCACAGGAATCCTCCCCATCAAACTGCTCACTTGCCATATTTAAACTTGATATAAAATTTCTGGAAGTTACGCATCAGTCTAAAACCCATTCTTGGACTCCAAATTTAAAAGGTTTACAAAACGTCTTTAATCGTAGAATATAATTTTACATAATTCATACTCATTAAAATACCATTATAGATAATTTTGCACCCCCCAATTTACAAATTTCTGAAAGTGTATCTTTAATAAGTTTAACATAGATCACAAGTTTCTTCTTCTCTATCATATAGTCTATATTCCAAGTGGTGCTTCTCTTCCTGCCTTCAGCTATATTCTTTCCTTCTATGAACATTTCTGCTCCTCCAAGGGATGGGTAGCTGCAAGTTTTCAGGTAAAATCTTTTATTTTAAAATATATATACACAGCCCCAAACAATACTATTAAAGTTCAGAAGTTCTCCCTAATGTTTAATTTGATTTTTCCTATGCTGGTTACACTGATTATCCCTGCTACATTTATATTATGAACAGATTACTCAGTCTGCCATCCTCTGACCTACATATTAGCAAATCCTCCTACTTACGATTTTCCACGAAAGTCTTATTCTTTAAGCATCTATTCTCCCCACTCTCTGGGCCTCTCTGGTAGCTTTTACCAAACCTAAACTTAACATCACACTTCTGGGAGTGGATTTTCAAATGGGGTAAATGGCTATACTGGACAGAGATCATCTTTCTTTTGTAATATATAAAACATCTTTTTAAATAAAGTTTGAACTTTGTACTCAAATGTTACACATTACTAAGTCATATTTTTATATAGCAAAAGCCATATGTTAGAACATTAGAGGAAATTTTGAAAATGAATTTCAACAGTGTTGAGTAATTTTATTTTTTTGTATATTCTCTTCCAGCTTTTTACATGCACTCAGTGTTGCTGCTGCTAAGTCGCTTCAGTTGTGTCTCACTCTTTGCGACCCCACAGATGGCAGCCTACCAGGCTCTGGCATCCCTGAGATCCTCCAGGCAAGAACACTGGAGTGGGATGCCATTTCCTTCTCCAATGCATGAAAGTGAAAAATGAAAGTGAAGTCGCTCAGTCGTGTCAAACTCTCCATGACCCCATGGACTGCAGCCTGTCAGGCTCCCCTACTCATGGGATTTTCCAGGCAAGAGTACTGGAGTGGGTTGCCATTTCCTTCTCCAACTAGGTGTAATTGATGTGAATACACACATTTGTTTGCTGATCTTATATAGAGACTGGTTAAGTATGACCTCGAGAGACACATTATCTAGCTTTGAATCCCTGACCCAGCAGTTACTAGCTCTGCAACCTTGCTCAGTTTCTTCATTTATATTTCCATGCTAAGTTGCCTCACTCGTGTCTGTCTGTGACCCTATGGACTGCACCTGCCAGGCTCATCTGTCCATGGCATCCTCCAACAAGAATATTGGAGGGGGTTGCCATGCCATCCTCCAGGGGAGCTTCCCAACCTGAGGATGGAACCCGTGTCTCTTACAGCTCTTACGCTGGCAGGCGAGTTCTTTACCAATAGCACCACCTGGAAAGCCCCTTCCTGTATATAACATGTGTAATAATAGTACCTATCTCTTAGAATTACTGTGAAGATGTGTAAATGTACAATGCTTAAATAGTGCATGGCAAATGGAAAGGGCCTAATAAATGTTAGCTAAATACATGTTATGACTGTTATTCATTCTCGGATAGAACATTATAATGGAAATACTTTTCTTAGTTACATAGTATACCTGATAGCATTTAATGGCTACAGAATATTTCTATACCTATGTATGACTGAATTTATTTAATAATTTCTGTACAGTCAGCAAAAACAAGACCAGGAACTGACTGTGGCTCAGATCATGAACTCCTTATTGCAAAATTCAGACTTAAATTGAAGAAAGTAGAGAAACCCACTAGGCCATTCAGGTATGACCTAAATAAAATCCCTTATGATTAAACAGTGGAAATGACAAATAGACTCAGAGGATTAAATCTGACAAACAGAGGTCTGAAGAACTATAGACAGAGGTTCAAAACATTGTATAGGAAGCAGTGATCAAAACCATCCCCCACAAAAGAAAAATGCAAAAAGGCAAAATGATTGGCTGAAGAGGTCTTATGAACAGCTGAGAAAAGAAGAGAAGCAAAAGGCAAAGGAGAAAAGGAAAGATATACCCATCTGAATGCAAAGTTCCAAAGAATAGTAAAGAGAGATAAGAAAGCCTTCCTAAGTGAAAAATACAAAGAAACAGGGGAAAACAATAGAACGAAAAAGATTAGAGATCTCGTCAAGAAAATTAGAGCTACCAAGGAAACACTTCACACAAACATGGGCACAAAAAGGACAGATACTGTATGGACATAACAGAAGGGGAAGAGATTAAGAGGTGGCAAGAATACACAGAGAAACTATACAAAAAAGACCTTAATGATCCAGATAACCAGGATGGTGTGATCACTCACTTAGAGCCTGACATCTTGGAGTGTGAAGTCAAGTGGGCCTCAGAAAGCATCACTGCAACCAAAGCTAGTGGAGGTGATGGAATTCCAGTTGAGCTATTTCAAATCCCAAAAAGATGATGCTGTGAAAGTGCTGCACTCAATATGGCAGCAAATTTGGAAAACTCAGCAGTGGCCACAGGACTGGAAAAGATCAGTTTTCATTCCAATCCCAAAGAAGGGCAATGCCAAACAATGTTCAAACTACCACAAAATTGCACAAATTTTATATGCAAGCCAGGTAATGCTAAAAATCCTCCAAGCTAGGCTTCAACAATAGTGAACTGAGAACTTCCAGATGTACAAGGTAGATTTAGAAAAGGCAGAGGAACAAGAAATCAAACTGCCAACATCTGCTGGATCATATAAAGCAAGAGAATTCCAGAAAAATGTTTACTGCTGCTTCATTGACATCTAAGGCATTAACGTTGTGGAACACAACAAACTGTGAAAAATTCTTAAAGTTATGAGAATATCAGACCACATTACCTACCTCCTGAGAAACCTGTAAGCAGGTCAAGAAGCAACAGTTAGAACCCAACATGGAATAACAGACTGGTTCCAAATTGGGAAAGGAGTATGTCAAGGCTGTATATTGTCACCCTGCTTATTTAACTTATATGCAGAGTATATCATGCGAAATGCTGGGCTGGATGAAGCACAAGCTGCTATCAAGACAGCCAGGAGAAATTATCAATAATGTCAGATACACAGATGACACCACCCTTATGGCAGAAAGTGAAGAGGAACTAAAGATCTTTTGATGAAGGTAAGAGGAAAGTGAAAAAGCTGGCTTAAAACTCAACATTTGAAAAATGAAGATCATGACATCTAGTCCCATCATGTCATGGCATAGAGATGGGGAATAATGCAAACAGTAACAGACTTCATTTTCTTAGGCTCCAAAATCACTGCAGATAGTGACTGCAGCTGTGAAATTAAAAGATGCCTGTTCCTTGGAAGAAAAGCTATGAGAAATCTAGACAGCATATCAAAAAGAAGAGACATAACTTTGCTGACAAAGGCCCATATAGTCAAAGCTATGGTTTCTCTAGTAGTCACGGATGGATGTGAGAGTTGGACTGGAAAGAAAGCTGAGCACTGAAGAACTGATGCTTTTGAACTGTGGTGCTGGAATTGACTCTTGAGACTCCCTTGGACTGCAAGGAAATCAAACCAATCAATTGTAAAGGGAATCAGTCCTGAATAGTCATTGGAAGGACTGATGCTGAAACTCCAATACTTTGGGTACCTGATGGGAAGAGCTGACTCATGGGGAAAAAAAAAAAAAAGATCTTGATGTTAGGAAAGATTGAAGGCAGGAGGAGAAGGGGATGACAGAGTATGAGATGGTTGGATGGCATCACCAACTAAATGGACATGGGTTTGGGCAGATGGTGAATGACAGGGAAGCCTGGGGTGCTATAATCCTCAGGCTCACAAAGAGTCGAACAAGACAGAGCAACTGAACACCACCACCATCACCACTGGATAGTTAGGTTGCTTTCATCTTTCGCTAGTACAGCTAATACTGCAAAGAATATCTTCAGGTACATAGCTTTATTTTTCTTGCTTAGAATTATTTTATTAAGATAAATTTCTGGT